>ML783645.1:198640-217943 GCA_009831015.1 Picea engelmannii
CCCTTTTGGGTATGAAACTTTATTTTTTTTAGTTCTTTGGTATTTCTTATCTACAATGCCATAGGTCTGATAAAAATTGGATGTGCCAAGTGGAATTTACAATAACTTCCCCACAACTTGCTGATTTTTGTCCTTTCTGGGAGATGTCACTTGTATAGCATGCCCTAAACAAAATAATTGATATAAAATTATGAAACTCATACCAGAAATACTGCAGACTGTTCACTATACAATGCAACCAGTCTCACTCAATTTGGATACTCTAGTAAAACGTTATGATTGTTTTACCTGGAACACCTTCTTGAGACTAGTCAATAAGACTAGTCAAATACCCTATATTCCACAGGGTGTATCTAAAAATGTAAGACAACCCAGAAGATGAAAGTTTTACCACCACTACCTTACTAATTTTTGTGAATATCCTCCAGATTTCAGGGTCTGAAATGTTACAAAAACGATTTTATAGCAAAAATTCTGCAATGACTCAGTTCAGGATGATTCCATAACCCTATCTTGCATAGGTTGTATATCCGAAATTATAAGGCCTCGGGAGCTGAAATTTTAACCCAACGTACCTTGATCCATCTACTAAATATCCTCCAAGTAGTTACTTCTTAAATGTTGTAGAAAAAACATTATAGCGAAAATTCCAAGGTGTCCCAGATGTACCAGCGAAACCCCAAGACCTTGAGCTATGATACCATATGTTAAGAACCAAATATCAATATAGCATAGAAAAACCTCAAAATAAGTACTCAACACCTTGAAAAGATAATAAGCCTCTTCAAGGGGGCAACCTCCTTATGCCCAAATAAATGTACAATTCCTAGATGATTCCAAATGAAAATGTCTCCTTGGTATATATAGGAGACTAGGAGGTATAATTACAACTAATGGAATAAAGCCGACATAAATAAAATAACATTACTAATGTAATATGCCCCAATTAATGGGTAATGAGCCAATATTAGGGCTTAACATTTTGGTTGACTACCTATAAATTGTAATGAATGATTTTCATTGTACAGAACAAATTCCTTGGGCATGAGGTAATTCCTCCACTTCTTAAGTGCTTGAACAATTTCATAAAATTACTTGTCATACGAGGAATATTTTTGTTTTTATTCATTTAATTTCTCACTAAAATATGCAATTGGTCTTTTCTCCTAACTCAAGACAACTCCTATTGTGGTCCCACTAGCATCAGTCTCAACTTGAAAGAATTTATCAAAGCTTGGAAAAGCTAATACATGATTTTTAGTAATTTTTTTCTTCAATAGTTTAAAATTTCTATCGACTACTTCAATTCACTTGAATGGTTGTTTTCTTTATTTGATAGTTTCTGCAACAGGTGCACATATCTGACTAAAACTTCAAATGAAATTATTATAAAAATTCGAAAGCCCATGGAAAATTCTTACCTAAAATGCATTTCTCAGGGTTGTCCAATTCAAAATTGCTTGAACATTTTTTGGGTCCATATTCAAACCTTTTTTAGATACTACAAACCCCAAATATATCAGCTCCCTCTTCATAAAAATGCATTTCTTCAATTTTTTCAACAATTTTTCCTTCTACAGAATACTCAAAACCATATTGAGATGCCTTAAATGTTCCTCTCTTGTCTGAATATAGATCAGGATGTCATCTAGATATACTATCACAAACTTTCCAATAAAATCTTTCAAAAATTCATTCATTAACCTCGTAAATGTACTAGGAGAATTTATGAGCCAAAAAGGCATCACCAACCATTCATATGGTTCAATATTAGTCTTGAAAGTAGTTTTCCATTCTTCCCCTTCTCCAATTCTAATTTCGTGATATCCACTCTTTAAATCAATCTTTGAAAAATATTTTGAACCACTCAAACAATCCATCAAATCATCTATGTGAGGCAATGGAAATTTGTACCTTATGGTAATTTTGTTGATTTCTTTGGAATTAGTGGCAGTGCACATACACCATCCTCCATCCTTCTTTGGTATGAATATTGTTTGTACAACACATGGACTCAAACTCTCCTTCACCAATCCTTTATCTAACAGTTCATGTACCTATCATTTAATATCTTCATTCTCTTGTGGGTTTATTCTATAAGCTTCTTTATTAGTAAAACTTTCTCCCGGAATTAAATCAATGTGATGGATAATACTTCTCATGGGAGGTAAAGTAGTTGGTAAGTCATCTACTATAATATTAGCAAATCCATCAAGAATAAATTTAACTTATATAGATAAATCATCCAAGTTTGTATTAGTGAGTATTACCTTTGGCTTACCAATTAAGGAAAAATGCATCTCTTCTTCTTTTTTGACTTCTTGCAACAACTCCTTCCCACTTATAAACAGTACACTTGGACCAAATTCTTCCTCGGGTGTCTCATCCTTCAAAGGTAACAACACATGCTTGTTCCCATTCTTTTCAAGAGAATAAGTGTTCCTTATACCATCATGGATGGATTTCCTATCATACTACCACGACCTTCCCAAAAACATATGGTAGACGTCCATGGGAATTATATCACATAACACCTCATCCTTGTAATTACCAATCTAAAATTCCACTTTACACTATTCATTCACCAAAATATGATGTCCCTTCTACAACTAGGATACCCTATAGGGACTAAGATGTACTATCCTCTGCAATCCAAATTGATCTACCATATCTGTGGAAACCAAATTTTTTGTGTTACCACTATCAATGAGAATTTTACAGCACTTACCCCTTGTCTTACATACAGTCCTGAATAGACTTTTCCTTTGAGTTGGTTCATGAACCTCCTTTTCTTCCTTAACCAAAACTATCTTCAGCAACAATGATTCCCCTACCTCTGAAGTTTCTTCTTTTGCTAATGCATTCACATCTTCTTCCTTTGTTTTTGCAACATGTGCATTCCTCTGATTTGTTTCCTTATTCTCTGGGAAGTCCCATGACATGTGTCTTATTGATTTGATAATTTCTATGATATCTTTCTCTATAAAAAAATCTGCAATGAGGATATTTTACTGATGACTAATTGCATGTGAACATGAGAAAATAATTTCTAAAACAATGCATATGAACATGAGAAAATTGTCATAATTATGTGCACTTATGTAATTAAGTCTCTACTTAATAAAGAGAGAATGCAATCAAAACTCACATGGATAATTTGACACCCATGTGTTAATAGAGTTCACCAAACTCTTATGGATACATCTCTATATCCACTCAGAATACGAATAATTTTATTATCCTTCCCATAGAAAGGGTTGAAACCTTCTCCCAAAATGTAACACATGCTCCATACAGGGATGAAACCCAGAGAAACCTTCTCTTACACAAACAACTTAAGCCTATCACATAAGTGACATTTCTTCAGACACTAGAAGGACTAAATTCCTTTCTTCCCATCTCTTTTGAGCTCTCTCTCTCAAGCTTCATAAATGGATCCAAAAAGGGATGAAACCCATAGATTACATAAGCAGTTTATTTAGTTTCCTAAACTCCATAATTCAAGGAGACAAGATCCACAAATTTAGGATCTAATAACAACTCAAGGAAAAAAATGAGAAAGCATATCAACCAACCTAAGAGACCCTTAACTTCCACTTGAGACTAGGAAACCACTTTTAATAAAACGAGGATGAATCCAAAACCAACTCATGTGAGACTCCCAACTTCCACTAAAACTAGGAAACTACATTGTGAGGTGGATTCTCACACAAAACTAATCTCCCCTTTAAAACTAGGAAACTAATTTGTGAGGTGGATTCTCACACAAAAGTAATTTTCCTTTTAACAAATTAAATGAAAAATACATGAGCACATTATGCTCCAAAAAGAATTAATCATTTATAATTAATCATTTCACCTTTTACCAAAACTTTAATGATCTTTAGCCTTGGTGTGTAAAGAGTAATACACCTTGTCCATAATTTTGCAGAAAGTTGTTTGAGACTTCTTCATTGGAAGTGGAGATCCTCCTGGATCACCTATTTTACCACATATATAACATCTAATTTCCCTACCTCTTCCTTGGCCTGTTGAGAAAAATATTCTTCCTCTTGATTCTCCTCCTCTTGGTGATTGGTTGCTTGAACTTCCTGCCTCTTATTTTGAAGGTTGAAATATTCCTCTATTAGATTGTCCTCTACCTCTTCTTGGGCTCCTTCCTCTATTTCTCTAGTTCTTATTTTTGTCCATCTTCTCTTCTTCCTTCAAATCGGTATGCATATTCAATAGTTCTCAGAGACAAACAGATGATTTCATCTTGAATTTCATACCTCAAACCATTTATGTATCCAACAAACTTCTCAAAATCTTCCTCAATGTGAGAAACTCTAATGTTCAACCTATAGAATTCCCTCGTGTATTCTTTTATTGTCATGATTTTATTTCTAAGGTTTTGTAATTGTCCAAACAAATTCAGTTGATAATCCTTAGGCATGAATTTACCTTTAAATTTGGCCACCATTATGTCCCAAATCCTGATCTTAGATTTTTCTTTTCTCCTTCTATTTTCCTGCAACTCATCCCACCATAGAGTTGCATGTCCCTTTAGTCTATTCACTGCATGATTCACATTCTTCTCCTCTTATACCTCTTCATAATCAAAATATTTATCCATGGCATTTATCCAGTCAAGTAGTTCATCAACATTTAAATTACCTTCGTACATGGGAACTTCCATATTAGGCCTGGATCCAACTCTTGTGACCATTCTTACTACTTGTTCCTCTGTTGTTTCTCCTCCTGGAGCTCCTTATATTTCCTCGTGATAGCTTGTATATTCACTCTCACTGACATCTCCTATGTCAGGTTCTCTCCTTTGCACTATCTCCATGACCTCCATCTTTTCCTGGATGCGCCTCAGCTCATAGCGTAACTCATCAGTTACCACATTCCTATTTCTATCTCCTCGCTTGGATGGCATGATTTCTTAGACACAATGTTGTTATAATACCAAACATGATGTAAAATACCACCAACTTCGACTCACAACCACAAAGTTTTCAACACTCTATCGCAGTCAATATTCTATTGCTTGTCTAGCCTCAGATCAACACGAACAAGCGTTCAAATTTTACCTTTTACCTACAACGTTGAATTGCACTATGCCATAGATAAATACATGTGGAATTACCACTACATGGATATACCTCTTCTCGTGGAAGCATCAACAACCAATGTTGATGAAATTTGTCCCAAACAATTTAGCAAAAAATGTCGGTGTGTCACAAGTTACTCTGCACGTGAAATCATGCAACAATACTAGCTTTTCACAGATCTTTACGAGGTGTTCCACTGCGCCAAATCGTGATTGTATATTCCTATGAAGACAAATACTTAGGAAATATTATTTTAAACAAAATTTTAGAACTTGCTGAAATTAATTGTGCATGGTATTCCTACAATCACACAAACCCGTTACTCCACCAAGATAGCTTATACATAGAGTTTAACAATTCAAATACACAGTGCGACAACACCACACGCTTTGTTCTTTATTTTTATCAATGAAGGAGTAAAATTTAAACAAGAAACATGAATTCTCTTTCCTTCTTGGTCTTTTTTACCTGTGTGTTGATTAATTGGGTTGGTTGTCATTGATGTCAACCCTTGAAGAAATTTTGGTAGCAAATTCYGGAAGCACAAAGGTTTGGGTAATGCACCCAAGTTTGTTTGATGGATAATGGTATGCGTTTTGATATATTTCYAGGAAAGACTATTCTAGATGGATAGTACATGTTATGCCATTTCTGGTGGTATGTGGAACGTCACATAACTCCTCACAGTTAGAGAGTTATGGCCATGTGAAGTTGGAGAACCCTCATGAGTCATCTAGAAGCCCCAAAAGGTCAAAGTAGTCAAAGTGGTTGCAAAGAAGAAATTATTTAATTAATAAAGTGAAGTGATGGGTGTACTATAAGTCAAAGTGGATACAAAAGAAATTATTTAAATAATAAAGTTAATGTAGAAATTACTAAGTGGACAAGTGGTTAGAAGTGGGTTAGCCCTAAAATACGAAAAGTGGGTTAAGATGGTTAGAAGGTAACCCCTTGAGGAAGCTACATGAAAGTATAAATAAGAGGCAAGGGTCTCTCATTTTTAATCACACTTGAGAATATTGAATATCTACAATTGACTGAGGTAACCAAAGGATATCTAATCTGAATTTCAGAGGGAAGGTGAAGTAAAGAAGGCTGAAATTCAAGGAAGGATAAATTATTTTGATGATGCTTTCTAAGGTATGTTATTTACAGGTTATCTCACCATTTTCAGAATAATATTTTTTCTAGAATGATTCATATCGTGAAATTGGGAGTTCGTTGAGGAAACATGTCCAAGTAGTTGTGATAAAAATTTCAGCTTGTAGGTCATTGTATTCTTGGAGTTACACTTCGTGGAAAATAGGGTTTGTGGCTAGTCCTGAAACTAGTCTAAAACAAGTGTTTTGGGTAAAAACGTCATAACTTATTCATGATAGATACAAATTCAGTAAGACCAAATGTATTGGTTAGAGTACAGTCTGTAGTAATCTATGTACCATTTTCAGATCCATACAACAAATATTCTATGTGGGGCACACTCTACAAGTTTTCTCTCTAGAATAACCCAAAATTCAATAAGGTATGCCATTTTTTCTATAACTCCTTTTCTGAGAGGTTCCAAATAGTGACACCTAGAGGAATTGCATAAATACACTGAAGAACATTGTATACTATTTTCAAATCTTTATTCATTAAAGGTACATAGTTATGATTATTTCAAGTTAGGGTTGTTGACTAATCCAAAACTAGTCATGTGAGACTAAAGTAAAATTTGATGAAAATGTTAGTCTCTTGTTGAGGAAGGTTTGCAGGTATGTGATCATATACACCAAGTTTGTTACAAAGCTACAAATCAGATTTGGATGATGAAATTGATGAGGGATTTTGGTCGAGGTACATGTTGGGTACATGGTTGAGACAAGCAGTTGATGAGTTGGCACATACATGAGGTGTATAGTTGATGATGTTGGTACATATTGATGATTCATAGTTTATGTGTATTTGATGCATGATTCGTACATATTTGGTGCATGGTTGATGGTAGAGGTTAAGGTACAGGCTGGTGCATGGTTGATGCACTTGTTTATGGTACATGTTGATTACAGGTTGTTTATGGTACAAGTTGATTACAGGTTGTTTGGTGCAGGTTGATTGGTACAGGTTTACAACAGTATATTTCACAGTGATAGTGTGATAGTGGTTCCATCATTCTTCTTCTACGTCAGGGTGGTTGGATAGGGAAAGGGAAGGTGGTTGTAGCCACCTTCCAGTTGTAGCCAGAGAATATGGGGGGTTGTAGCCAGAGAATTGGGGAGTTGAAGCTTCCTTCAGGTTGTATCCTGAGAAACTAGGGGGTTGGAGCCTCCTTCTAGTTATAGCTAGAAAACAAAGGAAGTTGGTGCTTCCAATGAATTTAATTCTTAAATACATATAATAAAAAGCATTTTGTGGTTTTCTCCCACTTTGGGTTTCCATGTAAAAACATTGGTGTACTGTGTATGTGTATGATTTCTCATTTGTTCATTATTTATTTACTCTGCAACTATTGGATGATAATGCTACATTGATCTAACACTTTGATTTTGTGGTTAAAAAGGATTATTTCTCTATTATTGATTCACCCCTCCTCTCAGTAATCCAACATTGTGCAATCCACAGGTTTACATATTTGATCTCACACACTCGCTCCCCTCTTCCTCTTACAAATAATTCAATATATCTCAATCCCTTGGATATCTCACAAACAAATGAATCATGAGTTAGCTTAACAAATGTCTCAATTAGAGATATGTTCATAATATTTAGAAACAAAATTAACACCTATGAAAAACAAATCGATATCTAATCAAACAAACTCAACGAAAATGTCTTCTAGAGAAATTTTGTAATTATTACAGATACAATAAAAGAAATTAGGGAACCAACTCCCTTGATAAATGTCTGTGACCCATGAGGTCAATCTTAAGATTTACTTTTATATTCTCCTTCATCACTCTCCTTTCTATGTCCTTTCTTTTGTGAGTTAGGTCCACCTTTACCATGCTTATGTTGTGGTGTATTAGCATACCTAAACTCCCACTTATTCCTTTGATTGAATTTCTGCTCGATTTTGACAACATATCAATAAGTGGCTCCAAGCAAAGCGATGTCCAATAAATCCATCTTTTTTTGGATGTACTTGTGTAGGTCATTGCACTACTTCATAACCAAGTGTCACTCAGAGTATTTCATACCTATATTTAAGTGCAAGCTATGGAATATATTAGCGTACTCTACCACCATTTGGTCTCTCTCTTGATGCAAAGTTTTCCATCTCGTGTACTAGTCATCATAATTTCCAACATGGTAGAATTATTCCATGAGGGAATCAACAAAGGTCGACCAAGTGGATATTGTCCCAAATTCCATAGACTCATAGTCATTATGTATCTCCAAATAAAATTCCCACAAATATTTGACATGGGGAAGGGATTTAAGGAGTGCGAAGGTGATATTTTCACTGTCAGAAAAATTTTGAACAACGTAATAACCCTCTAGCATATTTAACTATTACTCTAAAGAATCTGCATCTATTTTTCCTTCAAATAAAGGGATATCAAAGTTAAAATTTCCATACCTTTGAAATGGATACTTGTTGAGGCTTCCTCACCCATAATCGGTAGTCGTCAAAGGATCTGGGTCAAGTTATCCATCATCTCATTCCTTTGTCTTGCGAGGGATTCCTTGAGAAACATCTTAAAAGGATCTGTTTCTCCATAATCTCTCTTTTCTTCCACCATGGAAGGCTTCTTGGGCTGGTGAGAGCAGTCATCCCCAAGTGAAACTAGCTTGATACCCTACTCTTTAAACCCTAATCTCATCAAGGAAATGCATCAAGAAATAACAAGGAGTAGATTGCTCTGGTACCACTGATCCAGATTGTATAACGAATGAAGTGAAAGACACACAAAAATATAGCAAAGAGAAAAATAATACATTTAAACTCAACTTTTATTAATGAATAAAATAGAAGAATGTCACAGAACACAAACTGGTTAGAATGGTGATAGCTTATCTCTGAAGAGAGAGAAAGAGAGAGATGTCAACTATCCTCATTCACAAAAAGATATTACAAGAAGTTGAAAGTATTGCATTTTAACCTAAAGCAAGAACCCTAATAGTCCAAAACCCTAACATTAGGAGGTGAAGCACCAAAAGGTTTATGGGCCCCAAGGTAGTTAGTTGATATATGCCAACTTCCCAAGGGTGCAAGTTTTCCATAAAATCTTCATTTTGGGTGCATAGTATCTCATTGGAAAGATATAACTAAGAAGTTCAAGTTTTGGCAAGGATAGGACATGCTATGGCCAATCCAGTCCCCTAAATGGAAAAA
This sequence comes from Picea engelmannii, assembly GCA_009831015.1. Classification (NCBI taxonomy): domain Eukaryota; kingdom Viridiplantae; phylum Streptophyta; class Pinopsida; order Pinales; family Pinaceae; genus Picea; species Picea engelmannii. The sequence continues at coordinate 208,052 of ML783645.1, forward strand.
AAAAACATCATTTAAGGCCTCAAAAAATACCTGAAATTTTAGGACCTAAAAACTATAGATAAAAAAACTACCAATATGTAGAACCATGTTGAGTCAGTGGAAGAGGTGAGTGACCATTGATGTCCACCTGGATCAATAATCAACCATGAGAATAAATACAATGATAGACATTATGATCAAGTTAGACAATCTAGCCAATCAAGTTATCAAATCATATAGTAGAGTTATCATAGTCTCGCCACTTCTATTTAGAGAACTAAGAGCTCAATATATATATATATATATATATATATATATATATATATATATATATATATATATATATATATATATATATATATATATATAATCTCAAGATTAATATATAAGTATACTCCTATCTTATTATTAGGCAATGTAGTTTGATCTTGTTGTGTGTGATTGAATGCTCACGTAAATGTCAATGAGCACATTTATCATTTGCTCATAGGTCATGGTATTTGTACAAAATAAATGAAAATTGAAACACCATCCCCTGTTAAAAACAAGGGTAGAAAAGTTGCTTATACTGCCTCTGAGTTGTATGTAGTTAAGAATCTGTTTATAATGGTATGAAAATATCATTTTTTTGAAAAGTGAAAAGATGAATCCAGTCCAAATGGGAATGAGATGAAGTGGAAGATGTCAGATGGTACAGGTCGGTCCAATCCACCGACACTTGTCACTCTCATATTCTTATTAAATGCATAGTAACTGTGTATTTCCTCCTCTTATCTTGCCCTGGTAACTACATTGGGATTATCCCAGTTGAAGTTTTTTTAGCCCATTTGATCTAAGGATTTTAAGACTGCTAAGATTTGATCAAAATGTGAAGTCAAAAGGATTCACCAATTCAACCCCCATTTCTCACTATTCAAATCAGTATTATGGAAAACTCGAGCCATCGATCGATAATTTTTAAGGTAATAACTTCAACAATTATTTTACCATCTGAACAATCACCAATATTGACATAATTGTTTGATTGTACATTACTAGAAATATGATTTTTTCATGTTTTTCCTTAGTGCAACACAACTAATTCGAGAATGTATCTTACGACAGAAAAATTATGTCTTTGTTATCGCTTCTTATCTGAAAAAGAGAGTGGGACAGTTTGGGCTTTGGTTCGATACATCCACTCCTAGCCATATAAAAACAAGAACCCTATGTAGGCAGGTGAATATCATGCATGTGGGGCAAGGATCTATGCCTTGGTTGAGTTTCTTCCTTGCCTTGGTGTTTCCATTTGATACTTTGTCAATACATGTAAAAATAACTTAAAATCTTGTAATTCTAAACTATTCAAAGTCACATGTAAACTTATTTAAAATCGTTGGCCAAGTAAACAGTACAATGGAAGCAGGAATAAGCATCCTTGCGGCCTTTTCATCTTGTTTTGTTATGAAACTTTTATAATATCTTCTTGCTCTATTTATCTCACTAAAAAAACATAATTAATTTTAACATGTCAATATAAAAAGGTGAAATCAACCTTCAAATTCCTAATGGCAAGAAGGGAGCCATGCAACTTGTTGACATGTATGGTACATTAGACTATATGAGTAAGTTGGGTGTGGAAAGGTTTGAGGAATACCACAAGTAGAGATCCACCACAAATGCACATATGCAGAGTGTTGAATTGAATTCTTTACTGAGTGTGGGTTGTGTTTTTGCTATAGTCTAATTTACAAGAGGGTCATTTCTTCATACATCAAGTGATACTAAATATATTTTTATTCTGCCCTGAAGAGCTGGTGGCAGGTACTATAAATCAATTTTCCCTTTTTTAAGATCATTTTTAAAAATTCATAAAAAAATAAATCAGATACAAATGAAACTGTGTTAACAATAGTATAAATAAAATTTATTAAATCATTAAACTTTTATCTTACCACAAAATATGACTTAATATTATTACTAAATTTAAAATGATCATTATATTTATTAAATAAATCTAATTATTTGTTTTAATATATTTTTTTAAATAAAACAACATGCATGATATCATTTGCCAATTTTTTTTTAAAGCATAGTGATTATCCCAAGCATGAAAAGTCACAAAATTTTAAGAACTCAACTTTAATAGACAATTGAAAAGATAGAAATAAAGAATCTGCATTCGGAAAAAAATGTTGGTTGGTTCTAGGAAGGCAAGTCATGATTGTTATCGAACATAGACACATGTAAATAGAGTAGAATAGCCTAGAATTGTCTATCATCCTTAACAACCACATTAAATATTGTTATTGGTCCTAGCAGTGGAACTCTTGGTTCTCACGGTCAACAATGATGTGATATTACTTCCTTACTTGAAGGACTATTTTATGTTCTTGAGCTTTGTTAGCTTTGTTAGGCTACAGATCGTTTTCTCTGCTCAGTCCTGTTTTCCTGTTCCCAAAGGTCACAGTATCCAGTCACAATGCTTGGAAGCTTATTTTTGTTCTTAGCAATGCCACGCTGCACAATCTAGAGAAAAATACGACTATATAAACTAGTGGAGGAGTTGTATCTTAGCGACAAAAGAGAAGAAATTTACCTTCACAACGATGCTTTTGGTGAGTTTTTTTTCCAAATTGTTTCATAAAAATCTACCTATGCAGCCAGAAACAAGAGATATGAGTTGTATGATGTCGTCGTTGTTAATAACTCCCATCGTCCGAGTAATTAATTGCAAGACAAAGAAAATACATATAATGTTAGGGAGAATAATCTCTCGTCATAGTTGGGGATGTCGACGGCACATTCCGTAAGCATCAACATATCAGTGGCAGTACATAATATTAATTTTTTCATTTATTGTAAACTTCGAACCTTGTGAAGGCTACAATAATATATGAAACTTATTAGCCAATGAAATGTTAAAAAAATTATTTTTTTATTATATTGAAAAATAAATATTTTTCTTTCTTAAAGTTATCCAAAAAAAATTAAGCCAACACTAAACTAATTAGAAGTCGAAGAAAAATGAATGTTGTATACTTCCCGAAAGCAGTATAATAACATTCATGTTAATAAAATAGATATTTTAAATTCATAAAAATATATAACCAATTTAATTGACAACATAACTTGTTTTAAAAAATCATTAACAAGTTGTGTTTTCCTTTTAATTTTTCTTGTTCCTTTTAAGAGAGGACCTGGGATGATATTTTCAAGAGGAGGGTATCTTTTTTAAAGAAGGTAGGGTTGTTCCCATTTCCTTACATATAAGATTGTATTTCTTAAAGGGAAGGCGAGACATACTTTTAAAGTGGATGGTTCTATTTCAATTCTTTAAAAGTTTATATGTTTTTAGAAAGCGAGTAAGGACTTTACCATCATAAAATATGATTTTTAGAAAAAAAAATTAATATAATTTTGGGAATGTTGAGAATATGGATATTAGTGTTCGGAATGGTTATATGTTGCACTCAAATTTATAGAAAATATTAAGTTGAGAGATAATATTATATATTTTAAAAATATAAAAATATTATTTTAGATTATAATGTAGGGTGAGTGCACGAAGTTGGTGTTAGGCGGAAATATTGTCGTTTAATTCTGTTGTAGTACTTGTCCAACTATTTAATTTGTCAATCCAAGGTTCGTAGGCTTACAAAACATGCGCACTATATATGCAGGATTGAAGTAGAAGTAATCTGATCTAAATTGCTGAAATGAAATTAATCTAGGAAAGCGTTGAAAGACTAACTAGAAAAACAGGAAATTAATCTAGGAAAGCAATACAACATGTGAAGAGTTGAATGACAAAAGACATATGTGAGCTCACACAATAAATCAATCTCAAATTATATTACAAGAATCAAATGACAAAGCATGAAATAATAACAATGAAAGAATCAAAGCTAAGAATCTCCTTCTCCTAATTACAAGACTAAATTATGAATTACATGCCTCCCCTCATGAAGAGAGAACATTCTCTTATATACATGAGTGTCATAATGACAGATCCACTATTCTCTCAACCACTCTCAACTACTTTCCCATTATTACAATATATGATCCCTTCAAATCCTCCACACATCTCTCGCATATCTTAGATAAGATATGCCAACCAAATATTCCATGATCTTCTCTCTTTCAAATCTTTAAGTTTGAAAATGTAATTCTAATTTGAGGATAGGTGGTGAATTTTGACTTTGTTGAAATCTTCAAATATGCCTGCATACATCATCAAACTCATCCAACCTTGAGATATAATGGAAATATGTTAATTTGTAATATTTAATCACAAATTCACTTATAATACTAAAATGAATAAAGTGGAAAATAATAAGTTGAAACCCAAAGTATGTATGGAAATGGTATAATAAAAGGTTAATGGGACGATGGAATGTAATGAATAATGAAGGAAAAGTTGGATGAAAATACGACATTTCTGAGGCCCAACACCCCCCCGCCCCCCCAACTCAACCTGTTGCATGTCCTCATGCAACCATGCATGGATTTTCTTAAGAACTTTTGGCATTCAAACTATGCCTTTGATTGATGATTTCCTTTTAACAATGAATGTTTCCAGGGTATGAAATACAAGAGTAACAACATGTGAAATACATGAGTAAAATCTTACATTTTCTTATGGTTGGTTTTTGTGTGACAACCATGAATCCAAAGAATGTTGGTTCTTGTGTTAAGAACGTTCATTTCACTTATTGATTTTATTTCTGCAATAATTTATCCATATACTCATTGGAAATGATAATAAGCTCTTAATGTGCATAAGAAAGCATCACTATGTATAAGAAATCATTTTCTTTATCTTTATGAGTCATGCCAATATGTATATCAATCGAAATGCAACAAAGTGTCGTTGGAAAAGAAATGTTAGTGAATCATAAATGGAATGATGAGATGGTAAAATGGAATAATGGTAATGAATATGTAGTGAATATAGGTTCCCTACCCCCCCAACTGAAGTGGTTGCATATCCTTATGCAACTTGGCATAGGTTATGAAAGTGAAAAATGAAATAGAGCATGGTGAGGGAATTTTCCAAAGTTATTCATTACTAGAAAACAAGGAATTTCATGAGGAAAGATTAGAAAAGAACATACCTCCACTTACCTAACACAATGCAATAGGAATATGGCTAGTGTTGAGCATGGAAGATGTCACTGTTGCAGGATCATGAAAATGGAACTGCTAATGTTGTTGTTGTTGTAATTGGATCATGGGAAGTGAAGGAATCTAAACTGCTACTGTTGAATCATGAAAAATGTGGAAGGAAGAGAATATGGAACTGTGGTACTCTCATAGATCTGAAATCAAATTGTTACAACTACTGAGGGGATCATGAAAAAGTGTATAGTCTTCACCCGCTACAAATTGATGGTACAATTCTAGTCATGCGAATAAATGTGTCTATGTCGAGCATGAAGACAAATCATTGGATTACCAACCATTGATGAATGTCATTAACCAATGCGAGGCAAACTCACCAGTGATGTTAATGAGTGCCAAGGTACCTAATTACATCTTGTGAAGTGCAAATATATGGGTTGATTTCGAGGCACTTGCAAAATTTAACGATCAAGGGACATTGATGTATTCCCATGATTGTCGGTGAGAGAAATTTCCATTAAAGCATGCAAGCCTCAAGGTACTCAAAAACAACTCTAGTCTATATCCTAGATAAGGTGTCGATGTCGATGGGGAAAGATTGTTGAAAGGTGGGCCTTAAGGAATTCCACATTAGTCAACACGAGTTTGTAAAAAGATTGGTAGGACTATAGATGGAAAGATATTAGTATCAACGATGTTTATGGCAAGGAAATCAAGGCAATGTAATCATGGAAGGGAACTTGACTAGTTTTATTGACAAGGAAAAAGAACTGAAAAATAAGGAAGTGATGTATGCGACTCAGAAAGGTAGGCATGTGAATTCATGAAGGATAATTCAATGGAAAATGGGCTTCTACAATAGGATGACTAATCAACTTTGAAGGAGAAATGGGATAGTGTCACAGCATAAAATTTGGCAAAATGCGGAAATATGGGTTTCGCAGCATGTAAAATGGAAAAGTAGAAATGTTGGTGCAGCAGCAGAGGAAGTGGAAAAGTAGAAATGATAGTGTATCAGCATGGTCGTTGTGTAACAACAAACATCAAGATGCGCAAAAAGTTGTTGTGTAACAGTATCTTCATGAAATGTATAATGAAGATCAACTCCTTCAAACTGTTTATCAAAGCATGTTTTCTTAAAAGATTTTGTGATTCTTGAAAATCACGTCAGCATTAAAATTAGTCGTCTCCGATCCTACAAAAAAGCTTAGTACGAATCCTTCATGAAAACTGTGAGAATTTCGAAAAACATATCATGCAAGAATAAGTACGAATGCGGTAAATCAAAGAAAATAGAATGTGTTTTGATACTTGTTGTTATTGCGCGTGTTTCATCGTCGATCGCTGCATGAAATGTCTTAAGAAAAGAAAATTAATGTTAAGCATAAAAACATGTCTTGACTATCGTTTTCAGGAATGAGATGTCCATTTACAATTTTTGACAATGTTTTTTATTTTTATAATGTTTTTGTGTGTTTCCATGGTTTTATAAAAAAAAAATTATTGTTTTTCTTTGTTTGTTTTGTTGTTTTTGTTTTATAATAAAACTAAAAAAAAACATATATATATATATATATAAATTATTAACAAACAAAAAAATAAATGTTGTTTGTGTTATTTAATTAAAACAACGAGGCACTTTTATGCAAAGTCGGTGTCCTCAGTACTACAAATAAATTTCACCTGTTGAGTCGACTAGAGATCCTCAAAACTTATGTTGGCACTGCTTGCAAATGACTCCAATTTACCAGACACTCTATCATCAAAGCAAACACCAAAAGCAAGCAATATATCAGCTTTATCCACTGCACAATTGGCATTAACAATCTCGTGCATGCCCAACATCCCCAAGCTTTTCTCATGAGAAGATGGAAACAATCCCAAGCCCATTAAAGTACTGGCCACCGGAATTCATGTATGATCTAAAAACTCTCTGAGTTCCTGGCTAGCATTGAGGCAATCTTCCATTTCTTCAATTTTTGTGTAACAATCATTATCTTGAAATGCAAAAAACATGTGATAATAAAAAAGAAAGTCGTCAAAGAATTCATGTAGCTCGTCAAAACTTCCTAGACCATAAGTCTTTGGATCCAATTTGTGTGTGATATCATTAAGTTTTAGAAAATCAGCTTCCAAGGGTTCAAGAGGTGTGTGATGGCCACTAACGTTTCCGGTTTCCTCCTCCTCCTCCACAAAAAGAATGTTTTCTAGCAGCCAAGTAAACAACACCATAAGGAGGTTGAAGACACTTTTTTTATAAGGCCATACAACTTCCACATTGAAACCAAAGAATAAACAGTTTATGCCTTTAAAATAATATCATATCCACCTTCTGAGGGATCCATGTCATTGGCTCGTTCATAAGCACAGATTCCAGAAATCTTTCTAGTACATGTTATTTGTCAACCATGGCTAGAATCGATCTGTGTTTTCTGATTAAAACCAATGCTATTGTGGCTAAGACAGAGATATAGAAACAAATCATCTTCTGGAAAACTTAAATTTATATCACATGCACCAAGTTGATCATGTTCAACAATAGACAATAGAGTATGTAGATCTCCCCAGTCACCAGCATAAAAGTGGACATCAAGTGATAAAGTGGTAGTTCGTGTAGGAGTTACAGGACCATCACAATGATGACCCAGTCACTCACGATCATTTTGAAGGTTCACATATACAGTTGGTATAGTGAGACAACGTAAAACCTCAGCATTTCCAGCCTGGGTAAATGTGTTTGTGATGGGCACTAATGGTTCAAACTAGTAGTTATATGAAAATCCCATGTAAACAAATGACAACCACCTCTAGAATGGCAGCTACCCTCCTTCATCATCATCAATATTAAAATAAGGATTGTGCCCGATCAAATGGAACCTGTACATAGACCGCAAGGGTTGCCAATTCTCTAGAAAAAAACACTAGTGCAAGCATACTAGTAAGTAGTTATGGTGATCATAAGCATAAACTACAACACGTGTATAGCAGTCCACTGCAATATAATACTACCTGAACAAACTCAACTTCACAAATTCACCATTACCTTGCCATCGGTATGCGCAGCCCAAACAATGATCATGTTAACTAACATAAACATCTACTTCCAAGCGAGCCAGCCGTGGCATATGGCCCAATATTCATCAATCATGACAGTTGGCCATTTGAAAATTTTGTTTTTGTTTTTGTTTGTTTTTAGTGCGTTGTTTTATAACTAAACAAAACAAAAACACTCATATTTTTAAAATACAATTTGTATTTCATTTATATTTAAAATACAATTATATCGCCTAGTCGTGAATAGTTGTTAATTAATTGGTGCCAGAACATGAAAGAACCATGATTTGCGAAGGTCGAAAATACAAGTCTAGGCAACACGTGTGTAACCCTAGATACGGATCAAAGGCTATTATTGATACCAACCTGTGGATATGGAGAATCGCAATCCTACCACCAACCATCGCAGGGATTTTCAGCAATTAAAAATCATCGTAAAGACGATATATTGCTGCAAAGATCTCGCAATTGAATCATGATTTGGATTTTACGCAATTAGGTAAGGCAGAGAAAGAATGGTTACACAATCATGATTTGGTTCTTATTTTTCGGTCAACAACCCAACACAAAGTGTCTAGTTTTTTATATGAGGCTTAAATTGATCACGAGAATCTCGTGAGCAGATTCAGGAAATAATTGCCCATATTGGTTATGGGAATCGTTCAAATGCCTAAAGATCTGTTAAGATAACAAGAAATCCCTTCAAATATTGGAATGTCTAGTCGTGCATGCATGAATCTTAGGGGTATGGATCATGGAAGAGGTGGAGGGTGGATGTTGTAGTGCAAGTTATCTCTCTAGCATGACATGTGCAACTCAATTGATCAAATCCAAAATGTATGTTATTGGGTGAGTTTTGTATGCAGGTTTTCACTCCAGGTAAGGTGAAAAGATGGGGGCGTTTGGTATTAAAGGTGTGATTTGCACATCTATCAGTTGCAGGTTGTAATTCAAGGGGTGTTGTAGCAACTCAAACTAGAAATGAACAGGCAACTTCAAACCACAAACTATTGCAGTAGGAAACAAATTTTTGCACAGTTTAAATGGAATTCAACAGACTAGAGTTTAGCACTATTTTAGCATGCCGCGATAGTTCAGTGGAGAAAAACTCATGAATTTGCAGACCATTTATTATTATTATTATTATTATTACTATTATTATTATTATATCCAAACGCCACTATTGTTTTATTGTTTGCGGATCTACAAATTTATTCAACACTGTTATAGAAAAAATGTCATTGTTTCAGCAAGTAAAATTTCATTGTAACATGTAAAATGTCATTGTACCAACATGTAAAATTTCACTGTATCAGCATGTAAAATTTCACTGACTCAGTATGTAAAAATTTCACTGTTACAGCATAGAAAAAAAAACGTCATTGTATCAGCATGTAAAATTTTACTGTATCATCATGTAAAATTTGCATTGTAACAGCATGTAAAATTTTGATGTATCAGCATGTAAACTTTTCGCTGTATCATCATGTAAAAATTTCACTGTAACAACATGTAAAAACTCAGATTTGTTTTATTCGTCTAATTTTTTTTTATTGTGTTTATTTTTAGGTCAAAGGATGGACACAAAAACATTCATTCCTGAAATCAAAATCATCCCTATTTTTTTATCCTCATGATCGCATGAAGCGCGGATGAGATCATACTTATTCTAGGTAAAAGCAAAGTCTACTAATGAAAACAAAAACTGAAAATGAAACCTACCTACTCTATCATAATTGGAAATTAAATATTAGTT
>ML783645.1:231936-243367 GCA_009831015.1 Picea engelmannii
TCTCTGTTTTCTCTAGCACCTACTAGAAGGAAGCACCCACTAGAAGGAAGCACCAACTCTCTGGTTTCTCTAGCACCCACTAGAAGGAAGCACCAACTCCCTGGTTTCTATAGCACCCACTAGAAGGAAGAAACAACTCCCTAAGTGTTCCAGCACCAACTGGATGGAAGCACCAACTTCCAGTCACACAGGCACCAACCTGTATAACAAAGAACAACAGTTCTCTCTTTCACCACCCTGCCACCCTGGTTTCTCTGGATGTAACCGGATGGAAGCTACAACTCTTTGTGTTCAAGCACCCACTTGAACCTCTGAGGAAAACAATCCTCCCTAGCACCTCCCTACTACCCTAAGACATAAAGTTTTCTATATATAAATTTATCATAGTGATACAGTATTTATCAATGGCTTACCGGTCTCATCATTGTTCTGCTACACTGCTCTACTCTACCTACATCAGTGTCTTCTTGCACACCTTCCTTACGCTTTATGTTCTTCTACCTTTCATTATTTGTGCGCCATGTCCCTTCTATGCACCATTCCTCTTCTGTTCTTTTCTGCTGCTTCACTCTGCCTCCTTCTACACAGCTGAATCACTCTCAACAGCAGCCAATCTCTTCTTTGTTTTGCATTTTTATTCTATGTGTGCATCTTCTACATCCTCTATTCACAATGCTTCTACATGCTCTCCCCATGTCGAGTGCTTTGCCTAATCATAATTACAACTCTTCAGCTTCTCTGGCGGTTAAACCCATGTGTCCATCATCATTGGGTGTTATGCCGAGATTACTTAGCCTCTCCAGCAGTCGAGAATCTTCGTCTTCTCTGTCACAGTCGATCTCATTCCCTCTGTTGCAGTTCTAAGCTCTAACGGTCTTACATATGTCAATAGCCTCTATGAACAATATTCATGCCACTGGAATATGCCTCAAGACTCTTCATCTTCTCTGGCGATCACCCTGAAGTCTCTTTGAGTCCTCTAGCAGAAACCATCATTCATTTATGGCAGTTACACTGTGAACCTCCAAGAAAATGCATCAGCAATTGAACCACCAACCATCCAAGAGTCATGATTCAGTTCTTCTAACTAAATCATAACTGTTCGATTAACTTTGAAGAGAAATAGTAGCCCTTCGATCAGATTTCCAAGTATCCAACATCGTTGGATTACAAGCATAGGGTCTCGCGTTGATTTCACCATTTTGCATTTCGGCATTTCGACATTCCTGTGGTGAAGAGTCTCGACTCTTCATGTTACAATCCCTGAAACTCCGAAAAAATTTAGCTCCAGTAGTTTCTTCCCCTCACGTGACCACCAGTGGTGACCACAGGCTGCACCAAAAGGCATTTTGCAATTTCGCATTTCGGCATTTCGCGATTTCGCATATCGCGAGTTCGAGAGGTTAGGGAACCCCATTCCTTTGACTTTCCATTCAGCGAAATGACGATCTTTCACCACGTTTCCTATGGACCCAACGGTCCGGATCTTATCATGATTTTGAAACTTCACAAGCCTTCGTCATGTATGAACAATGGTACAGATCAATCCTCGATCCTACAGCTAGGATTGTTTCGCAATTTCTCATATCGAGAGTTAGAGAGGTTAGAGCACTCCTTCCTTTGACCTTTCAATCAACAAAATGCAAATATTTATCCATGTGTCCTCTCGCTTCAATGGCCAAGATCATTTCACAAATTCACGATCACCAAAATCTCCAAAGTGATTAGACGGTTCACATAACCCACTAAGATGGACAGTTGATGGGATTTCAGAGTTTTTCCTTTCGGGTTTTCGAGACTCACAATAGTCCCTTTCGGCATTTTGGAGTTCGAGACTTCATGATGGTGGAGTTTTTGCTTGCTATGTAAAACCCTGAAATATAAAGTTTTGATGTGACATAAACCTCCTGACGTCACACATGGATTGACACGTGCCGAATAACTGCCACGTGTCACTCTGATTCATGACTTACATGTGCCTGGAATGTTGAATCAGCTTGACACTTGTCATTGTCTGATTGTGCCACATGTCCTTAGCTGACATGGTTTGCTGACGTGGTTTGTTGATGTGACTATTTTGGTATTTCGGGGTTCACTACTTCAAAGGCTAAATTTCCTTTGATCTTTGATTTCCCGATCTGCGAAACTCCGAAATGGAGTCTTTGTTGATGTGCCTGTTTCGAGATTTCAGCATTTTGCATTTCGCAACTTCGTGACACCTGTGATGAAGAGTCTCAACTCTTGACTCCTCCAACTCCTCGTATCCAAAACTCTGAAATGGATTCAGATCAATGGTCCAAAATCTCCCTTTGATCAATGACTCAAATTAAGTCATGGTTTCACGTTTCGCGATTTCGTCATTCTTGTCGTGAGTGTTCTTGACACCTCCAACTCCCGGTATCCGAAACTCCGAAATGGAGTCAGATCAATGGTCCACGATCTCTCTTTGATCAATGACTCATATTAATTTGTGGTTTTTCATTTCTTGATTTCGACATTCTTTTCATGAGTGTCCTTGACACCTCCAACTCTCGGTATCCGAAACCCCGAAATGTCGTGGTTTCACATTTCACGATTTTCTCCCGTGAGTTGCTTCCTTGACTCCTCCAACTCTCGGTATCCAAAAATTTGAAATGGAGTTTACGCTTCTGATATTTCCATGCCATCATCGATGTTGATCTTCCTTGCCTGCCTATTTTCCATTGTTGTCTCCTAACTGTAAACCTGCCAACGTCGCTACTATTCTTTCCTGTAACCATACCTTCGTCATTGTTGTTCTTGCCATCAATAACAATAGGCATGCTAAAATTGTTGTTGTTGTTCTTTCCTGTAGACATGCCATCGTTGTTGTTGTTCTTGCCATCAATGACAAGCATTCTCTTCTTGTAAATATGCCAACAACCTCTTGAATTATCTCCATCTAAATCCAATGACAATCCACCCTCAAATAGTGGTCACTTGAAAATATTGTGACATAAAAAATGGCATATTACAATACTTTATTATATAAATAATTTTTCTCATTTATCTTATACATAATTGTAAATCACTTAACAATATCAGCTCAATGTTATGTCAAATTAACCTCCATAGCTAGTACTAGTATTACTCAATTATGAAGATGGCATAAGATAAAATTCAATTATGCAAGTAAACAACATTTGGACAACCCAAACACTTCATATATATTTAGAATGTGAGGTACATGCACCTATCAATATATTATCATGGGTTTTGTTGGCACTAGAAGTCACCCTCAGATTGCATAGAAGGTAAGCCCAGTACTCATCAGTTTATACAGTAATTGTAAATGAGTTTTAGGTGATCAAATGGAGAGGACTCAATGATAATAACATTCTAACTCAAAAATATGGACTAGCATGCATAATCAATTAAGGTCTTGAATCAACTTCAATCAGTAAGTTGGAGTAAGGGTGAATAGAGGGAAGACTTTGGTGAGGAGAGTGTAGAGGTATGTTCTGGACATCAGGTCTTCCAACAGCCTAAGGAGGAAAAAATTAAATGCAAGATCCTCTTGAATTCAAATCTCAAAGAAACTGAAATAAATTATAACAACACTATAATATAACATTCGTCATAATACAGTCATAAAAATCCATGTGAATCAGTCAATCATGAACTCTCTCAGTATCAGAGGAAAATAAGATGGAGAAAGAAAGCTAACTTAGATTAACCAAGATGTCTCAAAGAAAAATACATAATCAGAGAACCAATGTTCTTCATCAAAATATTACAATAGCAGGGAGCCTAGCTCAACCATTCGACCATAACAAAATATCAAAACTTCCTATATATACTAAAAATGCCGCAACCACCAGGAATGTGATCGAACACCTTCATTGAAAGTTTCTAGTCGACACCTACTATGTTATATTGTGCAGGCCTCCTCATGTCCAATGCGATCCAGGCATAGTTATGTGATTTATAGGAAAATCTATCCATAAGGAAACTTCGGATTGATAGTCTGCCTTCACGGTCACTCTCTGTTTCTATTTATGGGGTGAGACGAGGTCTCAGCTGTCGCCCCCACATTCAATAACTACCTTCATCGGGATCAGGATGAGGCCTGACACCCATAAATGCTTCAGAAAGTGCCCACGACTTATGAGAGTCAATCTTGGCACCTCGAGGCTCTGCAGATATTGTTTTGTGACCAATACGAGTGTTGCAGGTGGTAGGCTGATAGCGTATTCACTTTAGACAATTCTATACCACCATAGAAATATGGAATGTCTGTTTGATGATGTGGCAAGAGAAAAAATGCGTTGAGGTGAGGTGATGTGGAGCGGTAGTGGAACAGGTGTTGAGAGGTGAGAGGAGGTGTCAGGAAGAAGGAGATGAGGTGTAAGGGAGTGAGTATGCACAGGTGATGTGTCAAGGGGAAGGAGGTATGGTGGCAGGGTGGAGTGTGATTGGAACATGTGTCGAGAGGTGAGAGGTTGTATTGAGGATGAGGAGATGTGATAGGTGGGGAGAGAGTGAGTGGAGGACTAGATTTTGAGGGTGCTTGAGTTGTTCAAACCTCAATGTTTTCATTCTTCCTATGGAAATCATGGTCATAATGCCACATGATTTACACCATAATGTTCATGATGGTAAATCTCAATCACTGCTTGATTCCTATGAAGCAGATGGAAAATTCATGTGTTAACATATAAGCTCCATAGGGGATAGAGACCTCCCTGTGAGGCTCTAATAAATCCTTTTGCAGTTTCAGTGCCTTAGTGTTGGGTTATGGATTCTGGCTCAAAACATTTCACTGAAGGCTGACATGTACACTATTCTACTAATTATAAAATTATGTACAAAGCCTAAGCTAACTAACTTTTTACAAAGTGTTAGGTGAAAGTAAACTTCCACCAAACACATTCAAGTAACCTCCTAACTAAAAATGTAATCACTCTGTCACTGTTCAAAAATAAATAATGAAATTGTGACAGCAAATTGATTACATCTTCCATATTTCCTTCTAGTGTTGAAAGCAAGATAAAGTTTGGAGGCTTTGATACTTGGAAAAAATGAAAATCTATGTACTCCCCCATAGGGTCAGAAAACAGGTGACAAAACTTACTGGGTTCGTAAAAAAAATCATGTTCTGTATTACAGTTTCTCACATCTAGTTGAATGTATGTGACAAGCACTGATGAGTAAAGGGTTGATGCAGGTTGTTGATCCACTTCTCCTTCATAAAAAAGGTTGTCCAAAACATCTATTTTAGAGACATAAATGTCCTCTGCATTTTCTTCACAAGAGAAACAATCAACCTCTGCCTTCAATCCTGAAAATATAGGAAGAAACAAAGAGAAAACTTCACTAGTTCTCTTAACTAGCTTATCATTTATCTCAGTTCCATACTCAGGAGAAATATCTACTGCAGAAAACATTTGCTCTTGGACCTTAGAATTTTCAAAAGAGACATGTTGGTCTAAATGAATAGCTAAAGGAACCGATACCTCTAAAATGATGCCATATGTTTATGTGCTATGGTCATCATAATGAATATCATCCAACACTTCTAGCTCTTCATAGAAAATGCTTTCTTCCACGGCAATAGCTTCATCACAAATATGGTTTTCATGACTAGCAGAATCTTCATGAAACAAGGAAAACTCATCACAGCAGTTTTCATAAAGACACTCAGCTGGAAAATAATATTTATAAAATGAATTGAAAGCTGCATGAAAACTAGTCAAAGAGTTGATGCCTGCAACGGGAAGAGATCGACACCAATCATGAGCAATCTCCTCTAATGAATACTTAAAAAGATTAATCTGAACATCTTCATGCACGATATGAAGTTGATGAATAAATTCATGAAAGTCCAGCAAATGCTCAGCTGTTACTTCCCACCATTTTCCTTGGAATATAGGAAGGCTACTTTCCCATTCATCTCTACTAAGTAGTGGGTTAGGGAAACCAACTATATTTGAAAAATCACAGAAAGAAAACCTGTGAGCTAATATATGGTCCATTTCAAACTAGTGGATTCTCCATTGGGTTCTTTAACCATGGATTTTCCAGGTGAATGATGTGTATCATGAAAGTTTATGGTCTTTGTTTACCAACAAAGACTAGATCTGGTCATTATCGTTCTCCAAGAGAGCTTTTCAATCTGCGACAGCAGCAAAAAACTTTCTGAGAAAGATTTCCCGCTCTAAAATAATCCTCTCTAGGTCAGCTGAAACAATGAAGTCATAACAGTGGAGTCACGAGGTGCATAGTTGCAATCTTCAATGGTTCTGATAGATGATGCACCTTCATAATCAGAAGCTTCTTTTTCGTTCTATCCCAAGGAAAATTATTCAATTCTTCCCCAGCAACGATGCCAAAAATGTTATCACTAGAAGTCACCCTCAGATTGCATAGAAGGTAATCCCATTACCCATCAGTTTATACAGTAAATGTAAATGAGTTTTAGGTGACCAAATGGAGAGGACTCAATGATAATAACTTTCTAACTCAAAAATCTGGACTAGCATGCATAAGCAATTGAGGTCTAGAATCAACTTCAGTTAGTAAGTTGGAGTAAGGGTGAATAGAGGGAAGACTTTGTTGAGGAGAGTGTAGAGGTATGTTGTGGACATCAGGTCTTGCAGTAGCCTAAGGAGGAAAAACTTAAATGCAATATCCTCTTGAATTCAAATCTCAAAGAAATTGAAATAAATTATAACAGCACTATAATATAGCATTCATCATAATACAGTCATAACAATGCATGTGAATCAGTCAATCATGAACTCTCTCAGTATCAGAGGAAAATAAGACGGATCAAGATAACTAACTTAGATTAACCAAGATGTTTCAAAGACAAATACATAACCAAACAACCAGTGTTCTTCATCAAATTATTACAATAGAAGGGAGCCTAGCTCAACCACTCGACCATAACAAAATATCAAAACTACATATATATACTAAAAATGTTGCAACCACTAGGAATGTGATCGGGCCCCTACATTCAAAGTTTCTAGTCGATGCCTACTCTATTAGATTGTGCAGGCCGCCTCATGTCAGATGCGAGCCAAGCGCAGTTATGTTCTTTATAGGAAAATTTGTCCATAAGAAAACATTGGATTGACAGCCTGCCTTCACAGCCACTCTCTTCATGTTTTCCATTTATGGGGTGAGACGAGGTCTCAACTGCTACCCCCATATTCAATAACTACCTTCATCGGGATCAGGATCAGGCATGACACCCATGAATGCTTCAGACGGTGCCCACAACTTCTAAGAGACAATATCGACGCCTCGAGGCTTTACAGATCTTCTTCCGTGACCAATATGAGTGTTTTAAGGGGCAGGCTGATAGCGTATGCGCTTTAGACAATTTTGTAGCTCCATAGCACTACGAAATGTCTGTGTGATGATGTGGTGAGAGAAAAAATGCGTTAAGGCGAGGTGATGTGGAGCGGCAGTGGAACAGGTGTTGAGAGGTGAGGGGAGTTGTCGAGAAGAAAGAGATGAGGTGTAAGGGAGAGTGAGGATGCACAGGTTATGTGGCAAGGGGAAGGAGGTATGGTGGAATGGTGGAGTGTGAGTGGAACAAGTGTCGGGAGGTGATAGGTTGTATCAAGGATGGGGAGATGTGATAGGTGGGGTGAGGGTGAGTGAAGGACTGGATTTTGAATGTGCTTGAGTTGTTCAAACCTCAACGTTTTCATTCTTCCTATGGAAATCATGGGCATAATGCCACATGATTTACACCATAATGCTCCTAAGGGTAAATCTCATTCAGTACTTGATTGCTATGAAGCAGGTGGAAAATTCACGTGTTAATAGGTTGTTACAAGTTGGGCACTTCAAACCCTAGTCTTCCCTTAACATTCCTTTGAGAAGCCTAGTTGTTAGTTTCTTAGTTGATTTGAATCCATAATTTGAGCATTTTCTTGGGCACACACATTATTCCCCTCTTTCTATGCATGACATGTCTAAAATCATTTAATTTATGTGTAACCCTTCATAAGTGCCAAAAACACTAGTCAAAGACTCATTAATGCACTCATGTTTGTTTAGGTTGTGTAGTGGGTATATGTAAATTTTGTTAAACCCATCAATTATTAATAACATTTATTCATTCTTCCATGATGTCCACTAAACTTGTTGATTTTGATCAATACACTGAGAGAGTTCACATGGAAACTAGATCTTAGAATGGGTATCATTTTTCACTTACAAATAACGGTTTTGAGGTTACATTTCATGGCACATCATAGAAAGTAATGTTATTCTACCAAAATTCCTCCAGGGAGACTTGAAACCATTATTGTTTTCCCTTCACCATCTATGAGATTTTATTGCACATTCCTCCCAATTTTTGTGTTAGAGAACACAAGGATACAAAGGACCCTCCCAAACCCAATCCCACAAATTTGGTCATGCCATGCCATTTCCATTCCTTTCCATTCCATTCCATTGTCATGCCTTGCCAGGCCATGCCATGGTATGCCATTTTCATGTCATTCCATTGCCACACCATTTCCATGCATTTCCATGCCTTTTCAAGACATTCCATGCCATACCATTGCCATGCCTTGCCATTCCATTCCATTTCATCCCATTTACATGCCTTTCCATTGCCATGTATTTCTATTTCCATGTCATTTCCATGTCTTTCCATGTCATGCCATTTCCATAACTTTTCCATGCCAATTATATTCCTTTCCAAGCCATGCCATTTCCATTCCCTTTCCATGCATTTCCAATCCATGCCATGCCATGCCATTTTCATGTAGCTTCCCATGCCTTGTCATGTGCCTTACCATTTTAACATACACAACAATAAATATAACTTTCCATAACATTATGCAAGGAAAAATTCAAATAAAAAAGCGGATTGCAATGAAACAAGAATAACAAAAAAATAAACATTTCTCATCCCAAGAAATAAAAACACTTTTTCTAGGGACATACGACTTAAATTTATATCACAAGTTCCTTTCCATCCAATTAAGTGTTTATGAAATTTTAAGTGTAGGTGAAAACGTTTGCATGCCTTATCAATCCATGCCATGGAATTGCATGCCTTGCCTTTCCATGCCATGTCTTACCTTTCCATACCTTTCCACGCCTTTCCATGCCATGCGATCCCATGCCTTGCCTTTCCATACCTTTCCTTGCCTTTCCCTGCCATGCCATGTCATTCCTTGCCTTTCCATTGCATGCCTTTCCTTTCCATGCCATGCCTTTCCATGCCATGCCATGGCATGCCTTTCCTTTCCCCAACATGACATGACATTCCATTTCCATTCCTTTACATGCCTTTCCAATCCATGCCATGCCATACCATTTCCATGTCGTTCCATTGCCTTATATTTCCATTCCATGCCATTCCTTGCCTCGCTATTTCATGTCTTTCCTTGCCATCGCATGCCTTTGCTTGTCATGACATGCCATGGCATTCATTTCCTTTCCATTCCATTTCCACGTCATTGCGATTCCTTTCCATGCCATGCCATTGCTATCCCATTTTCATTCCATGCCATGTTATTTCCATGCCATTTCCATGCCTTGTCATGCCATTCCTTTCCAATCCATGCCATGACATGCCATTTCCATTGCATTGCATCCCATTTCCATGCCATTGTCATTGCAACCCATTGTCATGCCTTTCCAAGCCAATAAATGATATTAACTAGGTTACAACAAGACAAATATAACAACCCTTAAAACAAGTAATCATTAAATGAAAGGAGGTTGAAAATGCAAGCCTAAACTAGGGTTTAGATAACAAATGCTTGTTGAAATGCAAGATGACACATAACAACCCTAGAATATTTAAGACATCAATCCCTAAAGGGATGAAAAAAATGACAAAAATATAATAAAAGGTTTCAAGGTGTACTCTAAGGGTGAAATATGACAACTAAACCCTAGACTTCAAGCTAACAAGGATGGAAATCGAGGGTAAGTCATAATCTAACCATGAAATTGAGGGTTTCAAGACAAGGTTAATTCAAGAAGAATACAAGATAACATGTAATATCACCACTTTGATAAAACATGTATTTAACACATTCAAGAAATAACCATCCACAAAACTTGAAATAATTACCTAGACCTATACCTAGACCTAGACCTTGCCTTGCTAGGCAATGGCTTTCCTTTCAATGCCATTCCATGCCTTTTCTTTCCATGTTATGCCTTTAATTTCCTTCACTTTGCACACCATTTACATGCCTTTCCATTCCATGCCTTTGAAATCCATACCACATCATTCCATTGCCATGCCTTTCCATGCCATGCCATTGCATCCCATTTCCATGCCATTTCCGTTGCATGCCATTGCATCTCATTGGAATGCCATGTCATTGTCATGCCTCTCCAAGTCAATAAATAATATTAACTAAGTTACAAAAGGACAAATATAACAAATCTTAAAATAAGTAATCATTAAATGAAAGGGAGATGAAAATGCAAGCCTAAACTAGGGTTTAGATAACAAATGCTTGCTTAAATGAAAGATGGCACATAACATCCCTAGAATATTCAAGACATCAAGCCCTAAACGGCAAGAAAATATGAAAGAAATATAATAAAAGGTGTCAAGGTGTATTCTAAGGGTGAAATATGACAACTAAACCCTAGATGTCAAGCTAACAAGGATGGAAATCAAGGGTAAGTCCTAATCTAACCATGAAATTGAGGGTTTCAAGACAAGGTTAATTCACGAATAATATAGGATAACATGCAATATCACCACTTTGATAAAAAAAATATTTAATGCATTCAAGAAATAACCATCCATAAAACTTGAAATAGTGACCTAGACCTAGACCTTGCCTTGCCTTGCCTTTCCAAGCCATGCCTTTCCTTTCCATGCCACACCATGCCGTTCCTTTCCATGTCGTTCCTTTCCTTGCCTTCACTTTCCATGCCATGCCATGTCATGCCTTGTATTGCATTTCCTTTCCATAACATTTCATGGCCTTGCGTTTCCATGCCATGCCATTTCCATTTCCATGTCATGCTATTCCATTTCCATTTCATTCCTTTCCTTTCCATCCCATGCCATTTTCATGACAAGCTAATAAATGATATTAACTAAGTTCAAACAAGTCAATGGAAAGTCCCAAACACCACAAATCAATAAGGAAACTATAGTTGTTATAAAACTTGTGATTAAGATGTTTAACTTCAACAATATGACAGATTACAACATGACAAATATAACATCCCTTAAAACAAGTAATCATGTAATGAAAGGGGGTTGAAAATGCAAGCCTAAACTAGGGTTTAGATTATAAATTCTTGTTGAAATGGAAGATGGCACATAACAACCCTAGAATATTCAACACACCAAGCCCTAAAGTCCTGAAAATTATGATAGAAATATAATAACATGTGTCAAGGTGTATTCTAAGGGTGAAAGATGACAATTAAACCCTAGATGTCAAGCTAACAAGACTGGAAA
>ML783645.1:251568-278238 GCA_009831015.1 Picea engelmannii
CTCTACTACATGCTATTCTGCTATTCTGCTCTTGCTTATGTCTGTTCGGTGACTATTACTCATCTCTGAGTTTTATCTCATCCACTTCATTCTTTCATTTTAACCTTCTTACAGTTCATCTCATTGTTTCAGTTCCTTCCACAGTCATTGCGTTTCCATTTTATCCTATGCCACTCATTCAGTTACACCTTGAATCTCCAAGAAAATGCATCAACAACTGAATCGCCAACCATCCAAGAATCATGATTCATTTCTGCTAACTGAATCTTAACTAATCGATTACCTATGAGGTGAAATAGTAACCCTTCGATCAAGTTTCCAATTAACCAGCACCGTTGGATTAAATCCACAGGATTTCATGTTTATCTCATATGCCCACTAGTTGTGACCGAGCGCTAAACAGAATTTGAATTTCATGATTTTGCATTTTGGCATTCCTGTGATGAAGGGTCTCGACACTCCAAGTCAGGATCGTCGAGACTTTGAGATGGAGCTTAGAACTACTAGTTTCTTCCTCTCATGTGGCCACCGACAGTGGCCACAGGCTGTGCCAAAAGGTGCTTCGTATTTCATGAACATATGAACTTCATCGAGCTTGATCAACGATCGAGATATCCAATGATCCGATGGTCCAAATCTCATCGCGATCTTGCATATCGCAATTCCTGTGTTGAAGGATATTGATACTCCAAGTCACGATCGTCGAGACTCCGAGATACAGCTTAGCATCACTAGCTTCTTCCCCTCAGGTGACCACCGACGGTGACCACAAGCTGCGCCAAAAGGCGCTTCGTATTTCGTGAACTTATGAACTTCATCAAGCTTGATCATCGGTCCACGATCTCGATGTTTCAACAGTCCAGATCTTTTCGTGATCTTGCATATCACGAGTTCCCACACCATGCTCCGTTAACTCCTCCAATGTGCAAGTCAGCAAAATTCCAATCGCTTGCCACATGTCCTATGACTCCAATGGTCAAGATTGTTATCGCGATTTCACATATCGCAAGTTTGAACCTCTTTCCTTTGGATTTCCCGATCTGTGAAACTCCAAAATGAAACCTTTGTCGTGCTTTGATTTTTTTCCTCCTTCTGAGCTTACACTACTAATCTTGCCATTATCGCTATGCTACTGATCATGCTAATGTTCACCATCAATGACAAACACACATACTCTGCCTCTGTCTAAAAAAAAAAACATGTCAACAGCCATGTCATTCCTTGTCTTGCATTACCTTTCCATGCCATGCTTTTCCTTGCCTTGTCATGCCATTCCATGCCTTGAATGGCATGGCAAGGCAAGGAAATGCATGGCATGGCATGGAAATACAAGGCATATCATGGCAAGGCAAGACATGACATGGAAATTCATGGCAAGGAAAGTGAAGGCAATGCCAAGCCTTTCCATTCCATGCCATGACATGCCATGCCTTGCCTTGCCTTGCCTTTCCATACCATTCCATTCCATGCCATGCCTTGCATTTCCTTTCCATTGCATGCCATGTCTTTCCAAGCCATGCCTTTCCATGCCATCTCATGACATTCCTTGCCTTGCCATGCCATCTCATGCCTTTCCTTGCCATTCCTTTCCTTCCCATGCCATGACTTGTCTTTCCTTCACTTTCCATGTCATGCCATTCCATGCCTTTACTTTCCATGCTATGCCATGTCACTTCTAAATATGAACACATTTTCTAGGATTTTTCGTTGCTATTGCGACACATTTTCATTGAACTTGCCATGAAAGTGGGTCTTATTTTTCATGGATCTTTTTCCTTCGCTATATAGAATACCTGGAACTCATCGTGGAAATATCCATGAAATATGGTTCCCACGTGTCATTCACTTGGTAAGAATTTGTTGCAGCAATATTTTTTTTACAAGCATTCGTCTATATAGCGACAAAATGTTGTCAAAATAGCAACAAACATCCATTTTTGTTGCCACGAGAATGCTATATTTTCCACGATTTTTCTTCTCTATATAGACGAATGTTCATGGAAAAACAGAAATGAAAAGTTTTTGTTTCCACGAGATTGCTATATTTTCCACGATGTTTTGTCGCTATATAGACGAATGTTCATGGAAAAACATAAATGGAAAGTTTTTGTTTCCATGATAATGCTATATTTTCCATGATTTTTTGTCGCTATAGAGACAAATGTTCGTGGAAAAACACAAATGGAAATATTTTTTTCCCACTAGAATCCTATAGTTGCCATGATTTTTCATTGTTATATAGATGAGTGTTTGTGGGAAAAAACAAATGAAAAGTTTTTGTTTCCAAGAGAATGCTATAGTTGCCATGATGTTGCATCGCTATATAGATGGAACATCATGGAAAAACACAAAAGAAAAGTTTTTGCTACCATGAGAATGCTATAGATTCCATGATTTTTCATCCCTATATAGATGGATTTTCATGGAAAAACAGAAATGGAAAGTTTTTGTTTCCATAAGAATGTTATACTTGCCACGATTTTTCGTCTCTATATAGAAGAATGTTCGTGTAAAAACACAAGAAATTTTTGTGTTGACACGAGAATGTTATATTTTCCACAATTGTGCGTCTCTATATAGAGGAATGTTTGTGGAAAAACAAAAATGAAAAGTTTTTGTTGCCACAAGAATGTTATATTTTCCATGATTGTTTGTTGCTATACAGATGAATGTTCGTGGAGAAACACAAATGAAATTTTTTTTTTCCACAAGAATGTTGTATTTGCCACGATGTTTTGTTGTTATAGAGATGACGACTGTAGATTTAAAAAAAAAACAAATTTGCATATTGGCATGGAATTATTCATGGCATTGGAGAGATTCAAATAAATTAGTGACATTCTACACGCTAGCCACATGGAGGAGGCTATATGATTGGAGAACGTCGTACTTCAGATGAGAATAACTTAGCATTAAAGAGGATGTAATTGAGCAATATACATCATGAGGTGGCATGTATGATTGCATGGAAGCATGTAGTTGACTTTGGGATGCATGTATCATGACAACGTTCATGTTGTACACACCGACCACACTGAGAAGGGAGGGGGTGAATCAATGTAGGGCTCATTTTCAACTTCCCTTCACAACAACTCCTTGGTTAGAAATCATCATTTACTCATCACTTATACCTATCATTTATAACCAGTTGTATGTGAACATATATCAACAAAAGATAACAACAGCATATATCATCAATAATTCATCACCACAAAGAACACAAGATGTATGTACAATTTTATTTTTATTATGGACTACAATCCTTGGGTTTATCAACAACAACTGAATAGAACAACAACTCCACAAGAGAACCATCTCTGCAATTCAAGACTCAACTTACACAAAACAACACCAACTGAGAAGAGGATTCAATCCTCAACAAATACCAATCTATTAATAGGTACACGACTAGTCAGTAGTGCAACACGTGTATGTATGCACCCTACCAGTAATACAACCCATGTATGTACACAAATTGTCTGTATTGCATCCTACATATGCCTTCTGAACAACTATGCTTTTCTCTTATTGAAAAATCAAATACTCTGTAGCCTTTAGTCACATCCACTTCTGTCTTTCACTGACCAATCTGTACCATAACCAATCACAACACATCTATGCTCTCCAACAACTTACTCATGCTCCTCAACCATACAATATGAATGTTACTCAATCATAAGTAACCAGTATACTATGGAAACCATATCAGTACTAAAACATAAGAGTGCTTCTCACTCAATCAATGAACCAATAAAACCATATCACAACAACCATACCAGAACTTCTATGGCATATCTGAGCCCATAGAATGCAGATATGGAACTTTCTTCAGACTTCAAGAACCTGGCACCAGCTCACACTCAATTATTCATGACTTCCTCCAACTGTACGTGCTCTGACCTTCTTCATCCCGCATGTGTATGCACTCTGGTTCACTGCAGCCCACGTATGCACACACTCTAGCCCACTAATACTTGTGTACTCCTTTAGAAACTAGGGTTTATGGACTTCTGAAACTTTCATCGTCAAGATCTCAGACTTATGGAAACTTTGATGCGTTCATGAGATCTTGCAATCACTCTCTTCCACATAATAGATCTTCAATATATTCTCAAGAGAGATGTCTTTACAAGAGACCCTTGCCTCTTATTTATACTCTCCAAGTAGCTTCCTTAGAAGCATCCACTAGGCCACTTTGTCCACATATCCATTTTATCCACATAACCACTTTGTCTATCTGGCTACCTTTATCCAACTTTGTCCACATAGCCACTTTGTTCACATGACCACTTGTCCATTTAACCATCTTTCCTTATTTTCAAGGTTAATCCATTTATAACCACTTTCCATAATTAAAAAGTTATCCATTAACTTTATTATTTAAATAATCCTCTTTGACTTCATCGCTTCTCTTTATTGTTTAGATAATTTCTTCTTTGTAATCACTTTGAATTATTTGACCTTTTGGGGCTTGTAGCCAACACATGAGGGTCCTTAAACTTTGTAAGGCCATGACTCTCAAACCGTGAGGAGTTATTTGGTGCTCCACATACCACCAAAAATGGCATGAAAATCACTATCCATATAGGATAGTTTCATTGACAAATTCATTGGTATTCATCTCATTGTTCCACAATTAAGCATGGACTCTCTAACCATACTTCTACCATAACTCAACCACAAAGTGTCTTCCCATGAGTTATTTCACCATAAGGGGACCACTTTGGAGTTCATCCATTTGTACTTCCTATCAACCATGACAAGACAATAATGAGTCATATTTACATCAATCAAACTAGAACAACCCATGACAATATATCACTATGACATTGTCCCTTTTTCATTAACTCTATGCATGACCACATGATACAAGGATCAATACATTAATGCATCCATCCATCTATGCATCATATATCAATGAAAACACATCGATCCATCTTCATCTATGCATGACATCATCTATGTATCATATATCAAGGACAGCACATTGATTCATGTTCATCTATGCATGACTTCATTTATCAATGACTTCACTTAACATCCATTCATTTACAACAGTGTCAATATATACTTCATCAATATACTCAGAAAATACATTGTTCCTTTAACATTAATCCTTTGACATCAATCCTTTGATATCAATGACAACATGATCCAACAATCTCCCCCTTTGGCATTGATGGAAATATCAACATTGATTTCAACACCAATCATGGATAGCAACATGTAGACATGGCATTGTTCTTCATAAATGGTCATCTCAATCACATCAATGTGATTATATCTACCCCTTTGAAATCAATGGCAAAGGGTAGTTCTCTCCTTGGGGTTTCTCCCCCTGCCTGGATGCCTTTGATCTTTCTCTGAATAATCTCTCCCCTTTTGAACAAGGGATATCACTCTGATGTAATATTGAAGACATTGTTGATACTGAGAGGGGGGTGAATCAGTATCAAGTACAATTTAAAAAAAAAAAAACTTATACTTAAACCATTCAATTATATCCAATGAGCAATGAACGGTAGTATAATAGTTACAACAATACACCACAATACACCATGCACAATATATGATAAATAATCAATAGTTATTGTTCAAGGGAATTAATGACTTCCAAAGGTAGCTACATCTTCCAAATATAAAGGGAGGGATAAACCTCCAAGAGGAAGATACAATCCTCCAATATCAAGAGAGGGTTTATCTCTCCATCCTTGCCCCTTCCTTCCACCCAAGAATATATGAGAGATAATAAAACTTCAAATTAAATCAGCACCATCAACCAACCATCACATAGAGGCTAATAATGCTTCCTCGGACTTCTTCAACTTATGCAATTCTTCAATTCTTGGAATAATCTGATCCTTTGGATAATAGTACTCAATGTATTCTCTGAAAATCCTCCAATTTTCACTCCTTGAATCCTCCCCAAAAAGAAGTTATAGAGAGAATGGTAGATCTTATTCAATTTTGGTTTATTCAGGAAGGCGAACTTGTACAGAATGCCCCACGCTCAATATTTAACATCATATTCGAAAACTTGTACACAAGAAACTACAACCCGTACTCTTTCCAATGAAATTTTTCTCACTTCATTTGGATTGTCTATAAAGAAGTTATGACTATTTTACCCGGAACACCTGTTTATGGCTAGCTTCAGGACTAGTCAAAAACCCTATCTTCCACAGAGGGTATCTCCAAATTATAGCGAATAAAGAGCTGAAATTTTTACCACACATTACTAGACATGTCTTCTCAATACCATACCAATTTCACCATCTGAATCATTGTAGAAAAATAGTTATAGGGAAAATGGTAAGATGACCTGTAAATAACATACCTTAGAACACATCACCAAAAGACTTCATCCTCCCTTGAAATCCGGCCTTATTTACTTCAGATTTCCTCTGAAATTCAACTTGTGTCTGTAAAATGAATGTACAATGATATGTATTTATACCCTTTATGTCAATTCCTTTTAACATTAGGGTCGACCTGACACTTTCTTATTTTGTAATTATTTTCTTTAATTATCTTCAAGGCCGACCTGTACTTCTTTCTTCAATTCACTTTGTCATCTTTAAAAATTCATTTCTCCTCAACCATGAGGATCCACATGACATTCCACCTACCACCGGAATCAAAATGATGTATACTATCCATCCATGGGTGTTTTTCCTACATGTGCACTATCCTTCATGTCCAAATACCTTCATCAATCTTGCGGTCCAAAACCAATGACTAGGATTGACATCAATGACAATAACAAATCTTCCAACAATATCCCCCTTTGTAATTGATGGAAACACTCATGCTCCCGCTATCATCATGATCCCAATTTCTCTCCCCCTTTGAGATCAATGGAAAAGGTTAGGGCTGCTCCCCCTGAGTTTAATGGGAAAAGGTAAAACTCTTCTTTGGGGTTGCTCCCCCTGAACATGTGGCACTCAATAATACTTCATCCTTATTTTTGGTCTTTGGGGATTTTTCTTCTTTGGAATCCTTTTGTGTGGCTTCTATATTCTCTCTCTTATTCATTTCTAGTATGTAAATGTTGTTCGACCTTCTTGTTGCAATTGCAACTAATCTTCCTAAGTTATTTTTTCTGATTTTATGTTTTCGGGGAGTCAAACATAAGAGTGTATCCTTGATCACATATTTTGTTGAAACTGAGGAGATAATTCTTTAGATATTCAATGAATAAGACTTTTCTTGCTTTTACATTTTCACTTCCAAGCTTTACAGTTCCTTTTCCAAGTATTTTGGTAGATGAGTCATCTCCAAATGCAACATTTCCACCATTTTTCTTCAAGCTAACAAATTTTCTTCGATCTCTGGTCATATGAGATGAGCACCCACTGTCTATGAACCATTCATCTTCTTATTTTCATTGTTTAGAGACCAATGCTATTCGAAAATTTTCATTGTGTGGAATTTCTTTCCTTTTCCATGTTGTAGTTGGTATACATACATTTGGCATACAATTATTTTCCTTCATCTCTCTGCAATCTCGTGCTTTGTGACCAAAATTATTGCACTTGTAACATACAATATTTTGATCCATTAATGGGTCAAATGGATTATAATTTCTTTTGACGGGTCTATGAACATTTCCATATCTACTATTTTCACCATTCATGTAGGTTGTGTATTTATTCCTTTCATTGATTCTACAATTGATTGCCTTGTGTCCAAAATTTCCACAAGTATAACAATGTCCAAGAAATAAATTTTTATACCTAGGAGTAAGTGATCTTCTTTGTGGTGTGGTCCATCTGGTTTCATGATCTATTCTTTTGTAGTTTCCTTCATAATGATTTATTTCATACCTCATGGTAGAGGATATTCTTGATGTCTCACTCCTTATGAATTCTAGTCTTCTATCTTGTTGTTCAACTTGTTCTGGAGTGTTGGTTTCATCATTTTCATCTTCCTTCTCTTGTTTTGTTGTCTTCAAACAGTCATTGTATCCTAGTCCCATATTGTCATTTGGAGATCTTTGACTGCTAAGGATCTCATTTATTTTTTCAGTGATTTTTTTGAACTTCTTCAACTTTGCTATTGTCAATAGTAGCTCCCCTTTTGTGTGATCCAATTATACTTTCAATTTCTCATAATCTTCTAATTGTTCCTTCAAGCTATCAATGGTCTTTTCAAGCTTGTAATTCTCTTCTTCACAACTACTCAATTCACCTTTTAGTATTATGTTTGTGTTTCTAAGCTTGCTATTTTCACTTTCAACATGCTTCAACTTTTCAAGATTCTCATCTTCTTGTTCACTCTCTGCATTATCTTTGTATCCCCAAAAGGAATCAAGGTTGGTTTCTTCATATGAATCTTCTTCAAAAATGATTTCTTCTTCTTTATAATTCTTGTGCTCATCATCCTGGGTTTCTTGGGTTATGAAGAGGACTTCTCCTCCGTCATTTTCTTCTTCATCACTCTCATCTAAGGAGATGTCATTATCCTTGGAGTAGAAGCTCTTTTTATTGTTGAGACTTCTTTTTTTATAGTAGCAGTTTTCAACAATATGTCCTATTCTACCGCAGTTAAATCATTTGAGAGGAGACTTACCTTTGTATCTTTCACTTCCCTTATGGAACCTTCTTACGAAATTTGATATTTCTTCATTAAGGTCATTATCCTTGTCTTTTGCCTTCTTTATGGCTTTAAAGGCTTCTTCATTTTTTGGTTGGTCACTTTTTGTATATGTTCTCATTTCATATACTATAAGAGGCCCATGTAAATCATCCATTGTCATTTTGGTCAAGTCCCTAGTTTCTTCAATGGTGGAGACCTTAGCTTCCTACTTCAAGAGAAGTGATATCAACACTTTTTGTACAACCAAGGATTCATCAATATCTTCACCTAATCCTCTAATAGCATTAACAAATTCATCAACTCTAAGAAAATAGGTTGCAATATCTTCCTTTGCATTCATCTTCAAATTTTCAAATTCTACTCTATGTCATTAAAGCTTGACCTGCTTAACTTTTGGATCACCGTGGTAGATACTCTTGAGTTTGTCCCATACCTCTTTAGCAGTGTTTCAGCCCATCACTTTTCTAGCAATGGTTGGTGTCAATGCTCCTAGAATAACATGTCTAGCTTTTGAATTACAAATCATAAGATTCTTCTCATTTGGATCGGTTGGAGCATTATTTGGGATAACATAGCCATTTACAACTGAGTACCAAATGTATACTCCCAAAGATGTTAGGTAAGTTTTCACTCTATCACTCCAATATGCATAAGTTCTTCCATAAAATCTTTGAATCCCATTTTAAATGTTCTCATGATCATACATCTCTACTCAATATTTTCCCTCCAGTGGTTAAAATGTTCTGAAGGGAACCTGCTCTCATACCAATTGTTGATACTAAGAGGGGGGTGAATTAGTATCAAGTACAATTTTAAAAAAAAATCAACTTATACTTAAACCATTCAATTATATCCAATGAGCAATGAATATTGGTATAATAGTTACACCAATACACCACAATACGCCATGCACAATATATGAGAAATAATCAATAGTTATTATTCAAGGGAAGTAATGACTTCCAAAGGTAGCTACAGCTTCCAAATATAAAGGGAGGGATAAAACTCCAAGAGGAAGATACAATCCTCCAATATTAAGAGATTTTTGACCTCTCCATCCTTTCCCCTTCCTTGCACCCAAGAATATATGAGAGATAATAAAAATTTACATTAAATCATCACCATCAACCAACCATCACATAGAACCTGATAATGCTTCCTGAGACTTCTTCAAATTCTTCAATTCTTCAATTATTGGAATAATTTGATCCTATAGATAATAGTACTCAATGTATTCTCTGAAACTCCTCCAAGTTTCACTCCTTGAATCCTCCCCAAAAAGAACTTATAGAGAGAATGGTAGACCTTATTCAATTCTAGTTTATTCAGGAGAGCGAACTTCTATAGAATGCCCTGCACTCAATATTTAACATAAGATTCTGAAAATAGCACACAATAAAATACAGCCCGTAATATTTCCAATGAAATTGGTCTCACTTCATTTTGATTCTCTATGAATAAGTTATGATTTTTTTACCCGAAACACTTGTTTATGACTAGCTTTAGGACTAGTCAAAACCCCTATCTTCCACAGAGTGTATCTCCAAAATTATAGCGAATAGAGAGATGAATTTTTTACCACATGTACTTAGACATGTCTTCTCAATACCATACCAATTTAACCATTTGAATCATTCTATAAAAAAAATTATAGCTAAAATGGTAAGATGACCTGTAAATAACATACCTTAAAACACATCACCAAAAGAATTCATCCTCCCTTGAAATATGGCCTTCTTTACTTCAGATTTCCTATGAAATTAGACTTGTGAGTGTAAAATGAATGTATAATGATATTTATGTATACCCTTTATGTCACTTCATTTTAACATTAGGGCCAACTTGAAACTTTTTTATTTTGTAATTATTTTCTTCAATTATCTTTAGGACCGACCTGTACTTCCTTCTTCAATTCACTTTGTCATCTTCAAAAATTCATTTCTCCTCAACCATGAGGATATACGTGACGTGCCACCTACCACCAGAATCAACATGATGTATATTATCCATCCACAGGTGTTGTGTTTGCATGTGAATTGTCCTTCATGTCCAAATACCTTCATCAATCTTGTGGTCCAAGACCAATGACTAGGGTTGTCATCAATGACAACAACCAATATTCCAACAGACATATCACTCATGCTCCCCCTATGACCATCACTCCCCCTGGAACCCTTCCTCTATGTTATTTCTCCAAGTATTTATCTTTGCATCTGATAATTATCTCCTCCTGGAATCATGGGAAGAAGAATGACTCCCCATATGGGTATGTCTCCCACTATCTTCTTTGCAATATGAACAATATGCTACCATTTCAATATGCTTCTGCTGAAAATACTACTACTCAACCGGAACATGGATCAACTGCTAAATATATATGACAATCCTTGGACCTATCCATGCATCAAACTCGTGCCATACCATACATCATGAAGCAAAAGATATGTCAATAGTGAATAGAGAATCATGAACAAAACATCAATCAAGTGCATCATGTGCCACATTGTGTGCCAACCATGCACTCCACCTATGTACATCAACCATGTACATCAATACCATACAATATACCATAATAAATCATCAATGAAGTGTATCAACCATATGCTAAGAACATGTGCCAATTGTGTACCAACCACGTGCCTCTACCAACATGCCAACCATGTGCCTCAACCAAGTGTCATATCATCGATGGCATGCCTCTACCATGAACCAAGTGCCACAACCATGTATCTCAATCAATCAAGTGTCTCAACTATGTCATTCCATACATAATGTACCAAATTATATGATAAACAAGTAATACCAATGGTGCACTTTAGCCAAGTACTATCACCCACAAACATATACCATCTATGAGTGCATCAACATTGCACTAAACATGTATCACCTATATGACTCATCAATGATGTACAACATATCCACCTTATCAACTCATCAACTACATGTCCCAATATGTAGCTCAACCACATGTCAAAAGAATGCACCAAGACATCCAACAAATATTCCTCCAATAATACATCATAACATATATCAAGGGAACTCAAATATGTACCAGACATGTACCCCAATAGATCAACCTCCACCACCATTAACTACAACAAATACTAAGCATCCAAAAATACATGTACTAGAAGTGTGCCTTAAAGGACATCTCTAGCTATCATCATCATGATATATCTCATAAACAAAGTGCCATAAATTCACTGTCACAACCAACATTGTACCTCAATATAAAAATCCTCAATCCATACTCTAGAGTTAGTATAATGCATCAGGGATATACTTTCAACACTCAGCCATATGTCATCACCATACATACATCAATTATGTATGCCAACATCTAATCATGAAAACCTGCAACAAACCATGTCAGACACCGCAACACAGAGTTAAACCATCATACCATGTTGCAACTCATATGCACAGCCTTTTTCCCAAGTCTTTTACCACAGATATGTGGCCTACTATACAGACATCTTGCGTATGCACGCGATTGTTACCAATGTAACCCATGTATGCTTCAAAATATGTCAAACTTGATCTTCCCTTAAGCTGTCATTATATTCTGATTGTTCAGTCTTCTTCACCCACTTCTGAAGGTGTCCCAGCCTCTCAAAACTTGAGCTCTGAGCTTCCATCTTTTCAAATTTTTCTTCCTTCCTAGCTTCATGTGATCTTCTTGTCATGCTATATGAAGTTCTCATTATGGATTGTCTTCTTGTGTTCCAGCAATCCTGGTATTTGTGGCTAAATCCACTGCAGCTGTAGCATCTCATGGTGTGACAATGAGAAACAATGTGTCCTACTTGACTACATCTCCAACACCTTAGGGTGTTATGAAATATTTCATTATTTCTCCTTGCATAATATCTGCATTCCAAATTTTTGTGACCATATTCATTACACAAGTAACAGTGACCATGGAAAACATTTTCATACCTTTTCTTTGGTGTCCATCTTGAAGGTGTCTCTCTTTTGACTTTGCTTTGAGGTGTAAAGATGGCTTCTTGATGTCTTCCTTTCTTTGTTCTTTTGAAAGCTTCCTTCCCTTGTGTAGATGGTTGACTTGCAACATTATTTCCATATTTTGAATATGAGAGACTTCCTCAAGCTTCTTTGAGGTGCTTTCTTCAACATGTGTAGGTTCTTTGTTGTATCCAAGACCTGATTTATTATTTGGTGATCTTTGACAATCCAAGATCTCATTCAATATTGTTGAGCTATTCAATAATTTGTTTGACTTCTCTACTTTCTTTCTAAGATCAACAACTTCAGCTCCAACTTATGACATGACACTTCCTTTTCATTTACTTGATTCTTTAATAGTTCCTCTACCCTTTTGGATTCTTCAATTTGGGTCTTGAGATCGATATTAACTTCAAGACTTTTTCTAATATCATCATCTACCTTATTATTCTCTTCTATTTCAATCTTTAGTATTTTGATCTCTTCTTCTTTTTCTTCTAATTGAGACCTTTTACTTTCTTCTTGTTCCTCGAGCATTTTCTTTAGTTTCAAAATAGGCTTTTGATTATTTTCAAGAAAAAATTTAGTGTTCTTCGAAAGATAGCTATAGTCTATATAACTATGGTCATATTTGTATTCATATATACCCCAATCAAATTTATTTTTAAGCTTTGAAATTTCTTCTTCTACTTCTTCCATGGGATAATTATCATCTGATTTTTCACAAACTATTTCTAGATCTTCTTCTTCACATGTAGAGAAACATTCAATATCATCACATTTAGAATTATTGCAATCAGATGATTGTGGAGATTATTTACCTTCATTGTTCTTGATGGAGTTGTCTTTAGTGTTTTCCTTTTTTCTTTGGTATGTCTTCTCTAGCTTTAGCCACAAATCCTTGGCAGAAGTGCATTGTCCCATGCTTTCTTTGATAGAACTTGAGAGTCCATTGAAGATGGTTTTGAGAGACAATGCATCATTATTCTTTTCTTACTTTTGAGATGCAAACTTTGAATTTTTCTTCAAAGGAACTGATCCACCAATAGTTTCTTTCCAAACACCTACGCCTTTTTCCTTCAAATGCACTTTCATTTCTATTCTCCATGTTGAATAATTGTTCTCATCAATGATTGGAACTTCATCATCCATTTGTGTGTCCATGGATCTCTTCCAAGATTTTTAACTCTTTAGTGAAGGTCTGCTTTGATACCAATTGTTGGACACACCGACCACACTAAGAGGGTGAGACGGGGGGTGAATTAGTGTAGGGCTCTTTTCAACTTCCCTTCACAAAAACTCCTTGGTTAGCAATCACCATTTACTCATCACTTATTACTGTCATTTATAACTAGTAGTATGTGAACATATATCCGCAACATATATCATCAATAAGCCATCACCACAAAGAACACAAGATGTATGTAAAATTTTACTTTTATTATTGACTACAATCCTTGGGCTTATCAACAATAACTGAATAGAGAAACAACTCCACAAGAGCACCAGATATGCAATGCAAGACTCAACTTACACAACTCAGCACCAAATGAGAAGAGGATTCAATCCTCAACAAATACCAATTTGTCAACAGGTACACGACCTGTCAGTAGTGCAACATGCGTATGTATGTGCCCTACTAGTAGTAAAGCTCATGTATGTACACAACATATATGTATTGCAGCCTACGTATGCCTTCTAAACAACTAGTGTTTTCTCTTCTTGAAAACTCATATCCTCTGTAGCCTTCAATCACATCCACTTATCTCTTTCATTGTCCAATCTATACCATAACCAATCACAACACATATATGCTCTCCAACAACTTACTCATGCTCCTCAACTATACAATATGAATGTTACTCAATCATAAGTAACTAGTATACTATGGAAACCATATCAGTACTGAAACATAAGAGTTTTTCTCACTCAGTTAGTGAACCAATAAAACCATATCACAACAGCCATACCAAGAATGCCTTAAGCATTCACCATAACATAAGCAAGAGAATCCATCAAAAAAATCATGTAACCATACCAGAACTTCTATGGAAGATCTAAGCACGTAGAATGTGGATCTAGAACTTGCTTCAAACTTCAAGAACATGGCACTAGCTCACACTCAAGTCTTCATGAATTCCTCCAATTGTACGTGCTATGACCTCCTTCATCTCGCATGTGTATGTGCTCTGGCTCACTGCAGCCCGCGTATGTACACGCTCTGGCCCACTGTTGCTTGCGTACTCATTCAGAAACTAGGGTTTCTGAACTTTCGAAACTTTCACCGTCAAGATATTTGACTTACTGAAACTTTGATGTGTCCATGAGATCTTGCAATCACTCTTTTCCACATAATATATCTTCAATATATGCTCAAGAGAGATGTTTTTACAAGAGACCCTTGCCTCTTATTTATACTCTCCAAGTAGCTTCCTTAGAAGCATCCACTTGACCACTTAGTCCACATATCCATTTTATCCACATAACCACTTTGTCTATATGGCTACCTTTATCCAACTTTGTCCACATAGCCACTTTGTCCACTTGTCCATTTAACCCTCTTTCCTTATTTTTAGGGTTAATCCATTTATAACCACTTTCCATAATTAGAAAGTTATCCATTAAATTTATTATTTAAATAATCCTCTTTGACTTCATCACTTCGCTTTATTGTTTAAATAATGTATTCTTTGTAATAACTTTGACTTCTTTGACTTTTGGGGGCTTCTAGCCAACACATGAGAGCCCTTCAACTTCGTAAGGACATAACTCTCAAACCGTGAAGAGTTATGTGAAATTCCACATACCACCAGAAATGGAATGACAAGCATTATCCATATAGGATAGTTTCACTAAAAAATTCACTAATATTCATCTCTTTGCTCCACAATTAAGCATGGATTCTCTAACCATACTTCTAGGATAACTCAACTGCAAAGCATCTTCCCGTGAGGGATTTCACCATAAGGGCACCACTTTGGAGTTCATCCATTTGTACTTCTTATCAACCATGACAAGACAATAATGAGTCATCTTTACATCAATCCAACTGGAATGAACCATGACAATATATCACTATGACATTGTCCCTTTGTCATTGATTATATGCATGACCATATGATCCAACGATCAATACATTAATCCATACATCCATCTATGCATCATATATCAATGAAAACGCATTGATCCATATTCATCTATGCATGACATCATCTATGTATCATATATCAATGACAACACATTGATCCATCTTCATCTATGCATGACTTCACTTGAAATCCATTCATTTACAATAGTGACAATAGATACTTCATCAATATAATATGACAAGACATTGTTCCTTTGACATTAATCCTTTTAAATCAATCCTTTGACATCAATACTTTGACATCAATGACAGCATGATCCAACAGTTCATGTAGAGGAAAAGGAGCCAGTGGAGTACATGGCTTAGGAGGTGCATTGGTACCCTTGGAGGCTTGGAGGAGGATCATTGAAGTCCTTGGAAACTTGGAGGAGGACCATTGGTCAGATCTCATGGAGTACCCTTGAATTGGATCCTTTCTTGTTTATGACGTCACCTTGGAACTTGAAATGTGTACCTTTGGAGTGTAGCACGCCAACCCTACTTGTGGATTTGTAGGTTGATTTTAATGGCTTAGGATCGCATATATTTTATGTCCTCTAATACCTCTCATATATATATATATATATATATGAAGGAGAGATTCATTTCATATCATCATCATTGTACTCTTCTATGTGTACTTGTCTTCTTAGAGTGAGACACTAGGGTTGATGAGGAAACCAGGGAATTTATTATACTATACCAACAATAGTGTTGCCCCTATAAGATCATTTTTTTCCTTTTACAACCATTGCATCAACAATATAGAACTAAAAGCATCAAGCAAAATGCAT
This sequence comes from Picea engelmannii, assembly GCA_009831015.1. Taxonomy (NCBI): domain Eukaryota; kingdom Viridiplantae; phylum Streptophyta; class Pinopsida; order Pinales; family Pinaceae; genus Picea; species Picea engelmannii. The sequence continues at coordinate 268,054 of ML783645.1, forward strand.
ATAATCTAGAAACCACACTAGGTAAGGGACTACCAATGGACCATAAGGAACATGCAATCAAATCATCCATATAGAAAAACCAACATTTTACAAATTAATCACTTAAATACAAAAACACTGGTAACATGTATCTTTTAGAAGTCCAAGGTCGAGCCAGTTGTGCTCTAGCTCACACTAGCAGTCTCCAACCAAATTCCATGAACACATATTTAATAATAGGGGGGTGGGGATTCACCAAGGTCATTTTCCCACCCAACCAATGAAATCACCCTCATAGGTGTTTCTCCTCTATCAAGGCTCAATTTCAATGTGAATTGGGACCACAAATTCATAATTTTCTCAAGAATCCCACCCAACTACTTATAAATAATTCAATGAGATTATAATTAATTCAAGATAGGTGTGGTGGAGAGGCTCTTAGACTTGTAGAAACTCCATATCCCATGGGATTACTACATGAAATTGTCTTACTACCACCTTCAGCTGGTGATTGCAACCATGAAAACAATGACACCACCCTCAAGAAAATACCTTACTACCACATTGAACTAGTGATCTCTACCATGAAAACAATGGTGTCTTTGGAATTTGGGCCCAAAAAAATTGTACAAGGATACAAGTGCACTAATATTTAACACCCTTTCAAGTTGCAGGCACACTCCCAACCTATTAATCCACATAGATTGGATGAGATATCAACTTGTAATGGGTTAGTCCATACAAGGTACCAATGTATACATGCAATGTCATCATATTAATCAATCACATGAGGTATCTTGTTAACCAATCATAAATAATAAACCACATTAAATGGAAAAGGTACCCAACAAAGATGTACATCATGTCAAGTAATCCAATGTGTGCATACATCCTAACCATATCATAGGAAAGGTTCCCAATCAATCATAGTAAAGAATCATATAAATCATAGAAAGGTATCCAATCAATCATAGTAAGGATACCAATAAACATAATAAGATATTCAATCATATTGACATACCCAATCATAACACTTAATCATAACAAGATTTATAATCATACCAATAATCATAGAAAGGTATCCAATCATAGAAATAATAATAACAAGGTATGCAATCATATCAGTAATCATGATCATAGAAAGGTATCTACCACATATATACTGTTAAATTTGGCAACATGAGAAGTCATTCTCCAATGAGAGGCCGTATGGGCCACCCCAAGGCTATCCAGGTAGATTTGGAGAATCAACCAGTCTTGTGAGGTATTGACAAAATCCAGGGGGAACGTACAACCTTTGTGAGTCAAACCAAAATTCAGGATGAATGAGATCCTATATGGTCTTGTGAGTCTAGCTAAGGCAAATACAAAATTCAATATGTAAGTCTAATGCAAAAGTCAGGGGGAATGTACAACCTCTGTAAGAATAGACAATTTAGTGCAAAAGTAAGGGGGAATGTCCAACCTCTATGAGCATAGACAGATTATTGCAAAAGTCAGGGAGAATGTACAACCTATGCGAGACTAGTCAAGCCTTTTGAGCCATGAGAAAAAGTCAAGGAATGTATCAAAAGTTACGTTGAACGTAAAATTCCTATGAGCTAGAAACAAACAATATTTCTTATATTGAAAATGATGTAAATGCATTGATCTAGTGCATTGGAACGTGTAACATTGTCCACCATGAAGTGTAATTTGAATTTCCAAGTTGAGAGTCAAGTTGAATAAGTTGTTAAACTCAAGTTGTAAAAGGTCAAGTTAAGAGTCAAGTTGAATGAGTTGTTAAAATCAAGTTGTAAAATTCAAGTTGCATGCATGGAATGCATGCATGACAAGTGGAATACATGGCATGCATGCATGAAAAATTTCATGCATGCATAACAAGTAGCATGCATATCATGAATGCATTTCAAATGCATGATGAGATGGCATGCATGCATTTCTAGTCATAGGTCGAGTTGCACGGTGAGTTGGCATGCCATGCACTTCCAAGTCATAAGGGAAAATTGTAATGCTAACTTGAGTCTCAATTCAAATCTCTAATTTGAGTCTCATGTCTAGTTCTAAATTCAAACTAAGTTAAGTTCAGTTCTAATTTGAGTCACATATCCAGTTCTAAATTTGTGTTGAGGTGTTAAGTGGAGTTGGATTACCCGTGCAATCAAGTTATTGTTTTGAGCTCTGTATTCCTCCAACAATGCACCTACATATACATAAGTCAACCCTCATTCCAAGACAATTGTTATGCAACGTAAGGTTGAAAGAGGAGAGGCTAGGAAATATACTTATAAAATAGGTGGTTTTCTAGTAAATATACTTAAAAACTATTAGGATCACCAAAGGGGATAGAGCATACAATCCCACAAGTGGAGTGATCATGCCCAAGAAAGAATTCAATGGGAGAATTAGTGCAAAGGTCGTCAAAAGGACTATTTGTGGTAGTCATATACTCTAGGAACTCTCAATTGGTGGGGAAGGTCAAATCCCAGGGGGTAGATGGATTAAAGGATGTAATCAATCAAAGGGAAATTGAATCCCTGGTCAACATGTACGAAAATATTGATAAATCTCCATGCCTAATTTGGAAGGCTTATGCTTAATGGGTATGTTGACTATGCATATGGGGGAAAATACACATAAGAGACTTGCAAGGGTTGAATATTTGAATGGTACCAATAATGATGAGTTTGAATAAAGACCATTCCAACATCCCAAAGGGTAGGTATTGATCAAGAACCTCCTAAAAAAAGTATAATATTATCCTAATTATTTTTTCCAAAGAATATTATCCTAATTCTTATCTAGGTTGGAGTTTTAATATGTAATTTCATTGAAAGTGACCACTTTTCATTCATACAAAACTTTCATAACCATATTAATAACATATGTATTGTTCCTCCCATGGAACTTGTTATATTCTAAAGGAGCATATATACCTTCTACATATGATATCAATTTTACCACCTAATGAAATAAGAAGGTTTGGCAGACCTAGGCTTGTGGTTAGAAGGGCCTTCCTTCAAAATAACCAATGGCCACACACTTGGATTCGGTCCATACAAGCATAAATTGAAAAAATTTCAACCTTGGCCCCATCAACATGTCAGTTATAAGTGGGGTCAAGTACATTAGCAGGTGCGCCTTATTGTTGGATTTTGGTAGAATAACCAAAGAACATTTGATTGTCGAATTGTTTGTGTAAGTCGTGTTTGATTCCAACAACCCTCCCATACCATCAATGCATGCATCTAGTCTAACCATGTCAAATTTCAGTCCATACAAGCACAAATTGGAAAAATTCCAACATTGGCCCCATTCACATTAATTATTCTATAGGCTTGTTTTTTTTATTGTGGAATTGATTGTGTGATTCATGTTTGAGTCCAACAACCCTCCTATATTGTCAATGCATTCATCTAGTCTAACCATGTCAAATTTCAGTCTATACAAGCACAAATTGGAAAATTTTCAACGTTGGCGCCATTCACATTAATTATTCTATAGGAAACTTGTTTTTTAATTGTGGAATTGATTGTTTGAGTCATGTTTGAGTTTGAAAACCCTCCTATACATTCATTGCATGAATCTAGTCTAACCATGTCAAATTTCAGTCCATACAAGCGCAAATTGAAAAACTTCCAACATTGGCCCCATCCACATGTTAGTTATAAGCAGGGTCAAGTACATGAGAAGGCGCACCTTATTGTTGGCTTTTGATAGAATAACCAAAGAATATTTGATTTTCGAATTGTTTGTTTGACTCATGTTTGATTGTCCGAAAAGATCTTTTACATGACTATGGTTGAGTTATTAAGCATGTTTTAATTAACCAATTAGGAAGCTTTAAGAAAGAGGAAGAAGATATGAGAAGTTATCACAACCACATAAACATGTACAAAACTGAAATGAACCAATAAACAATAGAAAACCATAACACCAATGTGATAACGGAGTTCGACAATCTTGCCTACGTCTTTGAGCCTTTGTCTTAGTGGGTGAGGATTTCTTATTTCTATTCAAATCTCACTAAGTACATCACAGCAGTGCCAAAAGGTTAGAAAAATGATCTTGTCTTGTTCTCCCAGATATTAAGAACCCAATAGAATAAAGGACACTCAAAATCGATGACCGGAGCTCCCAGAAATGGCTCACAAAGGTGCGCTCTTCAACAACTTCCCTGCATAAAAATGGCTTTGGCTTGGCCTTCCTTCAGCATAATCTACTCTGAATATCCTCTCTTGGCCTCAAGAAGGTCTGGTTTTTATAGATCTGAAGTTGTTAACCATCTCCCAACTTCCTCCCAAGATATGTCTTCAAAAAGGGCCCAATATCCCCCAATATTGGCCAAACAATCTTCAAAAACGCCCAATCTAAGCCAAACTATAGGCAAAAACACCCACCTGTGTATAAAAATCAAATTTATCCCCCTAGGGCTAGGTGCAGACTCCATTTTAGAGTCACATGCATAAAGGTGGCCAAGCGCCAACCCAAAGGGCTTTGCGCTGGCCCCTAGCCCGAAATCTGTGGTCATGTGGTGTTTTAACATAGGACCGCACCCACAAAATATGCACCCAAACCACGGTCACCGCCCAAGAGAATATGGAGGGTCGATGCTTAAAATCTATGCACAGGAGGCTAGGTAGTGGCATCCACGCTCTATCCACTATGTTCATATGTATTATAATAGAACCCGCGGATTGGGGATTATCCCCAGCCCCCTTCTACCTCCAATTAACATTTATACACATTTTATAATATAAAGTGGGTTACATATAACAAGCACCAAAAATGGTGCATTGGTTAATGGACCTTTCCCAAGGAATTTCTCTTCCAACAAGTCATGGGTTCATATCCCATGAGCTCCAAAACTTTTAACCAATCATCAAATGATAGGGTGCCATGTGGCAGCCCACGTCTGGGCCATGTGGCACCTCTTCATTTTCTCGAAAAGTGCCACTTGTCAACATATGAATGGATTTTTCATCTTCCCAGTCAACATGTTGTTGTGTTTCCATGTGTCTCAATGCTACATCATCATGATGACATCATCATGATGTCATGATGATGTCAACATTGAATTTTTTACCTGTTGACTTGTTACCTGTTTGAGAAAACTATCAGAGTGTGATAACTCTCACATACAACGTTCGTTTTGGAAAGTAAATATATGGACAAAATTAGCGTGATGAGCTGGTCGCAATGGAATTGGTTTTATCCGATTATGAAAACTTTCATTTTTTAGCCTTTTCTAGACCTGGGGCGCCTCCTGGATCCAATTTTGGATCACACCTCCCCACTAACTACCTTTTGGTCCCCAAAAGGTTATTGACCAGTCAACAAGATCGGGATAGGCCACCCGGTTTGTCCTCTGTCAATGAACTTTGTCATGTGCACCTGTCTCATCAAGATCAACTGTAACACAATCATGACAACTGACAGGATATTGTTAGCCATTTAATCTCTGTCACATTTTACTGAAGCCACTATCATCCATGTAGACAAAATTACTAATGATACCATCAAAAACATGACTTCAAATGAGATGATATACTTGTAATATTTTCATGACATCATCTTATCTTGAAGAAAAAAGTGATTGATTTTCCATTCAACAATCATTTCATGTTCTTGCTTAAGATCGATTACTTCATTTGAAACAATTATTGGTTTGTTGCTTTCTTAAACTGACTTCTTTAATTGTTCCATAGTTTGGAGTGTTTGATTTTCCTTAACATGATGAGCATGAACCACGTAATCTTGACCTTCTTTGGTTAATTGATATTGATTCTTTGTCCTGTAGAAGATTGCCTTACGATCATATAAGTATGGACTACCTAAGACCATTCCACATTCTCTTAATGACACTACATCACATGTTACCTCGTCCACATAATTAGATGAAATTGCAAATTTGATTGTGCACTACTTTGTTATGTGCATTTGATGATGATTGCTTATCCATTTAAGTGTGTATGGCTTATGATGTGCTTGTGTTTTTAATCCCAATTTCTTAACTAATTCTTTTGAAATTAGAATAGATTGAGATCCACTATCGATTAATGTGTCCACCTTAGTGTGTTGTATGATAACCCTTATATGAAAAAATGTACTTCTACAATCAATTGTTTCACCAATTTTACCTGTCATACCAACCAATGAGACCTTTGATTCATCACTTGAATCCAATCCCAAGTCTGTGGGTCATGTTGTCATTGCAACTGTTTGCCTCCCCTTCTTTTCCTTGAACCAATTTGGCCTCTTCTCGAGATGCAAGTGCAAAAAATGATCCTCATCATGCCCCTCTTTCTTGCAATTCTTGCAAGAGGGCTTCTCGTCCTTTCTTGTCACTTCATTTGACTTTTTTCCATTCCACTTCCTCTTGTCATCTTTCCTTGAAGATGATTCCCCTGATACACCAACACATGTTTTCCCTACTTCAATGTATATCACTTGAACAAACACCTCATAAACATTAGTTGGTCCAAACATGAATACAATGTTTCGAATATGTATAGGTAAACCTCATATATACTTCATAAGAGTTTCTTGGGTGTGTAAAGTAATATCTAACATCAATGCCATTTTACGAAAGCCATCGGTATATTCTTGCATTGTTTGTCCTTTTCTTAGTTTTAAATATTTCCATTCAATTAACACTTTCTCTATATAACCCAAAGGATAAAATTGCTTTCTAAGTGCAGAAATGAAACTTTTCCATGATGGAAATACATTACCCACTTGTTGCGTGCCATTTTGCAACTTGCTTTGCCACCAGATGAGTGTTGTGCCTGCAAGTCTCAATGATGCCAACTTGATTTGTGTGTCCTCATCCTTGATCTATTGCACACTACAATATACCTCCATCTGTCTCACCCAATTTTCAAGTCTCTCTTCATTAACTTCACCATCATATATGGGTAATTCAAATTTAACATCAAGTTTTAATAATGGCATTTCATTCTTATATTTATGAACATGTTTCTTTACATTGGATTTAGAACTTGAACTTGAAGAATAAGGAGAAGAAGGAGGTGATGATGGAGTTGAAGGAGGAATCTAAGGAGGATCCTCTCCTTCTTCACTTTTTCCCTTTGAATATTCACCTGAAACTGGTCTTTTCTATTCCAAGTAATCCTTGTACAAAACCTTCATCATCTCCAACATAGCAAAGAAAGTTTTTTGAAACTCTTTCTCATCCTGAGAAAGTCCCTCTTATGATGCCATCTTCTCACTATGAGAAGTATTCTTTATTAATCCAATCAATGGATTATCTTTGACAATATCGCCTTCACCATGGTGTATCTTTTCCCTGGTTAACATGCAAAACTCAAATCCAAACAGCAACTAGCTCTGATACCACTTGATCTGAAAAGATATTTTACACGACTATGGTTGAGTTATTAAGCATGTTTTGATTAACCAATTAGGAAGCTTTAAGAAAGAGGAAGAAGATATGAGAATTTATCACAGCCACATAAACATGTACAGAACCAAAATGAAGCAATAAACAGTAGCAAACCATAACACCAATGTGATAACAGAGTTCGACAATCTCACCTACATCTCCAGGCCTTTGTCTTAGTGGGTGAGGCTTTATTATTTCTGTTCAAAGATCAATAAGTACATCACAACTGTGCCAAAAGGTTACAAAATTGATCTGGTATTTTTCTCCCAGATCTTAAGAACCCAACTTAAGAAACGACACTCAAAATGGATGACCGGAGCTCCCAGAAATGGCCCGCAAAGGTGCGCTCCTCAACAACTTTCCTACATAAAAATGTCTTTGGCTTGGCTTTCCTTCATCATAAATCTTCTTTGAATCTCCTCTCCTGGCCTCAAGAAGGTTTGGTTTATATAGATATGAATTTGGTAACCATCTCCCAACTTCCTCCCAAGATTTGGCCTCAAAAAGGGCCCGATATTCCCCAATATTGGCAAAACAATCTTCAAAAACACCCACTTTGGGCCAAACTATAGGCAAAAACACCCACCTGTGTATAAAAATCAAATTTATCCCCCTAGGGATGGGTGAGCGCTCCATTTTAGGGTCACATGCATAAAGGTTTCCAAGCGCCAGCCCAAAGGGCTATGCGCTGGGGCCCAAAATCTGTGGTCATGTGGTGTTTTAACATAGGACCGTGCCCACAAAATATGCACCCAAACCACGGTCACCATGCTAGAGCATATGGAGGGTCGGTGCTTAAAATCCATGCTTTGGAGGTTAGCTAGTGGCACCTGTACCCAATCCACTGTGGTCATATGTATTATAATAGAACCTGCGGGTTAGGGCTTAGCCATAGCCCCCTTCCACCTCCAATTAACATTTATACACTTTTTATAATATAAAGTGGGTTACATATAACAAGAACCAAAAGTGGTGTGTTGGTTAATGGACCTTTCCCAAGGCACTTCTCTTCCAACGGTTCATGGGTTTGAATCCCATGAGCTCCAAAACTTTTAACCAATCATCAAATGATAGGGTGCCACATGGAAACCCAGGTCTGGGCCACGTGACACCTCTTCATTTGCCCGAAAAGTGCCACTTGTCAACATCTGAATGGATCTATCATCTACCCAATCAACATGTTGTTTTGTGTTCGTGTGTCTCAATGCTACATCAGCATGATGATGTCATGATGATGTCATCATTGACTTTTTTGCCTGTTGACCTATTGACATTTTACCTATTTGAGAAAATGGTCAGAGTGTGATAACTCTCGCATACAAAGTCCATTTGAGAAAGTAAATATATGGCCAAAATCATCGCGACGAGCCAGTCACAATGGAATTGGTTTCATCTGATTCTGGGAAATTTCATTTTTTGAGCCTTTTCTAGACCTAGGGAACCTCCTGGATCTGATTCTAGATCATTTGAGTCCAGAAACCCTCCCATAACTTCAACGCATGTGTTTTTTCCTAACATTTCAAATTTCAGCCCATAAAAGCACAAATTGAAAAAATTTCAACATTGGCCCCATTCACATTAATTATTATATAGCCTCGTTGTTTGATTTTAGAATTATTTGTGTGAGTCATGTTTGAGTCTAGAAACCGTCCCATATTGTCACTGTATGCGTCTAGTCTAACCATGTCAAATTTTAGTCCATACAACCACAAATTGAAAAAATTTCAACGTTGGCCCCATTCACATGTTAGTTATAAGCGAGGTCAAGTACATGAGCAGGCGTGCCTTATTTTTGGATTTTGATAGAATAACCAAAGAAAATTTGATTGTTGAATTGGTTTTTTGAATCATTTTTGAGTCCGGAAACCCTCACATATCGTCAATGCAGGTGTGTTTTCCTAGCATGTCAAATTTCAGTCCATACAAAAACAAATTGGAAGGTAAAATCCGCCAACAAGGCCAATTTTCATGACTTATTTCATGGTTTGGTCGTGTTTCTATGTGTGTAGGTTGTGTTTTTAGGAACCATGTTTCCATTGTTTTGAACATGCTCATCACCCCACCTTCAAATAAAATTTCTCAAATTGACATATAATAAACCCGAATGATCTTCTCTTGGTTTCGAGAATAATTAATTCTCTATTGAACAGGGGAAACCACATGAAGGTGGAAGCTCTAACTATGCGCCCCCCCCCCCACCCCCCACCCCCCTCATTACATAACTCTCAATCCCCCCATACCTAATTTGACATAATAAAGAACATGTAACACACTTGTTAGCGATATTTCTCGCTAGGGGAATCAGAGATCAAATGAATGGGTTAGAACCCACCCGTCCAAAGTTTTGGGCGATAATGTGCCCGTGGTAAACAGTAAGCAAGATCGGACGGTCTGGATCAGCACGCCCAGATCAACGGCGCACGGCAAATTCCGGACCCCCCTTGCCTTCCGACCTTTAAGAAAAGGGGGGGGGGGGTCCGGAATCGGGGGCGCATCTCTCCGACGGCCCAGATGAGCGCGCCCGGATCAACGGCGATAAAGGTCATTCTGGACCCCCCCCGCCTTTCTCCCTTTAAGCTTAGGGGGGGGGGTCCGGAATTGTTGATGCAGCTCCCAGCGGCCACGATCCCAGCGCCCGGATCAACGGCGCTCGTGCAGCCACGCTCTTCTCAGCTGCCCTGTGTTTAGCCATGGTGAACCCTCCTCCCGTCACTTCACTCACCCTCTACCCGCTATCCCTTGTTGCCATGTGTCGCTTGTCTATTCCTCCTCCCTGGCCCGCGTGGCCTCCCCTTCTGTCC
>ML783645.1:359709-379683 GCA_009831015.1 Picea engelmannii
TTCACTCTTATGTCTAACTAGGAAAAAACTTAAGTGAATGTTTATAAACACAACAACGTAGGTGAGTAGTGGAAAATACATTAGCACATATATGTTTTTGTTATTGCCAATGTAGTGTTTTAGTTGTAGTAACAAATTGGGAAGTAGTTTTTCTAATTCTTTGTATGAACCATTTTTATATTGTTTTTTCTTGTATTTTGGGTACTTACATTAATTTCAATTAATTTGTATTGATAAGTATGAATCTAGATTAAGAAACTATAAAGTTCAAACAATTTTGATTTTAAAAGTGTGAATTTATATTTCAAAATGTGAATTTTGAAATTTGAAAGTGTCAATTTCGAAATTGTGAATTCAATTTCAAAATTAGGAATTTTTATTCTAAAATTTTAATATCAAATTGCTATAATGTGTATTTGGATTTCAATATTTTGAATTTATTTACTAATGTGTATATAATATCTAAATCCAATATTAAGTATAATTCTCAACATTTTATTTCTATATGTGTATGCATAAAATCATTATGACATACATCGTTGAATATATCAAGCTTAAAGAAATGAAATAAATTAAAAACAAGTGATAAGAATCATTACAATGTAGAGTTGTAATTTTTCATAAATATTTAAAGCAATGTATAATTAGGTTCCATATAAATAAAATAATGATTATGAGTCAATAATTTTTACCATGTTATTTGTAAATTTTAACCTTGTACAATAAATTACTGTAAACAAATTCTTAATAAAAAACATAAAAGATACAATGGCACACACACACACACACATTACACAAATTTTTACCCTGGAAACCCAAACTAGGAAAACCAACAACCTGTTTAGAGCCACACTTCTAATCTTCTATTCATCATCTTCTTCATTGCTTACAATACAATATACATATAGGATCCCACGACATCCAAACCCCTAATCCATTGACCTAGATTAGTCAACAATCCTAATTCCTTAACCAGAATTAGAAAACCATCGACGAAAACCATGTGTCGAAAAGCCGCCAAAAACAATGGGCGAATATCCAAAATAAATTGGCAAATAAACCCTCCAAAAGTTTTTCTCGGGAGCTCTGCCCCTAAGGCCCCCATTAAGGGGACCTACAATCATGCAAAGATTATAACACATACCCAACATTCTCCCATTTGTTGTTTTCTTTACATAAAGGGAATTACAAGGTTACATAGTCAACAATCTAAGGTAGCAATGCCCATAGTTCCTCTACACCAAGATAACTTCTTAGTGCTCATAGATTTTGTTAATGAATATGCAACATTCTTCAAAGTGTCCACATTCATCAACAACACCTTTTCTTCAACCATGTCTCTCACAAAGTTATATTGAACATCAAATTCTTTGTCTTTGAATGATAAATCGAGTTCTTCACCAAGAATATTTCACTCTGACTGTCACAATCTATCCTTACAACTTGTTGTACCAACCCAATACCTAAACACAATCTCTGTAACCATATTGCTTCCTTACTTGCATGAGTGGATGTCATGTATTCATATTCTGTAGTTGAGAGTGCCACTACGAACTATTTTTTTCTCATCCAATTGATTGCTCCTCTAAATAGGCTAAACACATACCCACTTGTAGATCTTCTACGATCCATATCTCTAGCCCAGTCTGCATCCACAAATCCATGTATGTCCAACACTCTGTCCAATCCCAGTCTTCCTTGGTAACACAATCCATAACTAGTAGTGCCACACAAATACCTGAAAAAACATTTTTACTGTTGTCCAATGCTCCTTTCCTAGTTTTGACATATACCTGCTCAAAACTCCCACTGCATGTGCAATGTCCGGTCTAGTACAGACCATTGCATACATCAAATTGCACTCACATGTGGAACATGGGGCATGTCCTCTTCCTCTTCTTGTGTCTTGGGACATTGATCCACGTATAAATTTACACCTACAAGAATAGGAACCTTGATCGGTTTACATTCCTGCATATTAAACCTTTGCAATATCATCTCGACATATTTCCTTTGATTTAACCAGAGTTTCTTGTTTTCCCGATCTCTTTTAATTTCCATGCCCAAAATGAAATTTGCAGCACCAAGATCCTTCATGTCAAATTTAGAGGACAACTGAGTTTTTAGATCCTAGATAATCTCCTTTTTCTTTTCTATGAGCAACATATCATCCACATACAAGACAAAATAAATAATATGATCACAAATTAATTTGAAATACACACAATGATCCATTGTGCTCCTTGTGAAGCCAAGTACCAACATATAAGTATCAAATTTTTGATACCACATCCTTGGTGATTACGTTAACCCATACATGGAATTTTTCAACGTGCATACCAACTCATTCTTTCCCTTCACAACAAATCCTTCTGTCTCCTTCATGTAGATTTCTTTTTTCAAATCCCCATGTAGGAATGTTGTCTTCACATCCATTTTTTTTGCTTCAAAATCAAACACAACAACAACAAATAAAAAAAATATAATAGACGTTAAATTGGAAACAAGAGAAAAAAATCTCACCAAATTCAATTCCCTCAACCTAGGAATAACCTTATGCTACTAACTGAGCTTTGCGTTTCTCCATTTTGCCTTCTGCATTCATATTCTTTTTAAGCACCTATTTGTTGCTGATGGGATTTCTTCCAGTCGACAACTCCACTATATCCCAAGTGTCATTCTTATCCAAGGCTTCCATCTTTTCAACCATGGCCATTTTCCATAGTTTTCCATGCTCTGAATCCACTGCCTCCCTAATAGTTCTAGGATCATAATCAGTAATAGAAAAAAAAAATTGAACGAAAATCGGGTGGAGTACACCTTTCTGTTTTTCTTCTTTCCTGAATTCATATCCTTAATACTGGAGTATGCGGATCTTCTTCTTTTGATTCATGTTCTTCTGTAAATTCTGATTCATCATCCTTCAACTCAAATTCTATTTTCTCAAGTTCTTCCTTCCTTGGAAGGACTTCATGTTTGACAACATATTTGATTTATCTAAATACCACATCTCGACTATACACTACCTTCTTAGTTTCTGGGTTCCAATGCTTATAACCTTTCAAACCATATTTATACCCAATAAATATACACTTTTCAACCTTTTTATCTAGCTTACTCATGTTTTCATTTGGAACGTGAACATAGGCCTCACATCCAAATACCCTAATATGTGTGAGAGAGGGTTTCTTACCAGTCTATACCTCAGGTGGAGTCTTTTCATCCAATGCCGATGAGAGTGATCGATTGACCAAGTAACATGTAGTACCCACTGCCTCTGCCCATAATTCTTGTCCTAACTTGGGACCACTTATCATGCACCTTGATTTTTCCATCAACATCCCTTTCATCCTTTCTGCAACTCCATTATGCTAAGGTGTATATGGAGTAGTCTTCTGCCTTGCTATACCACACTTACAAAATTATTCGTATTCATTTCTGTAGAAATATCCACCATTATTCATCCTCAATGCCTTAATTCTTTTCTCTATTTGATTTTCCACAAGATCCTTAAACTCTTTAAACCTAAAAAATACTTCATATTTATTCATGAGGAAATATATCCAAGTATTCCTCGATAATTAATATATAAATGAGACATAATACACATATTTTTTTAGTGAAGGAACCGACATAGGTCCAAACACATCACTATGGACCAACTGTAAAATTCCCTCTTCCCTTGTTGCACCAGAGGGGAATCTTACCCGATTTTGCTTACCATGTACACAATGTTCACAAAAATAAAAATCCAAAGAGAAGTTAGACATAACTTCAACCATACCTTTATCGTGTAGTAGTCAAAATCCATTCTCTCTAATATGCCCTAGTCTTTGATGCCACAACATAGCCTTTTCTCCAAAGACTATAGGATTTTTTTCTTCTTTGGATCCAATCTTAGGAACAATGGAACTATTACACCCATCACTAATAGTGATTCCCTGCATCTTATACAAAGTTCCAATATGAACTCCCTTCAACAACATCATTACTCCTTGAACCATCCTGTAGGTTTCTTTCTCAAACACTGTTTTTACCCATGCATCATCCTTTTTTCTTACAAAAAACAATTTTTTGTCTAATCTTTGGGATGTGATGAACACCAGGAAGTTTTCTAATCCTTCCATCCATGAGATTCAACTTTAATTTTCCTCTTCCTATTATTTTGGTTTTCGAGTCATCACCTAGGAAAACATCACGTCCATCATACCTTTCATATTCACAAAACCACTCAATGTGAGGAATCATATGAAAGGATACACATGAGTCAAGCAACCATGCCTCATGATATGCATGTGTGCTTGAATAATCCAAGTACACATAACCTCCTTCTTTCAAGGAGGTTTTTGTTTCTGTAGAAGGAGCATATTCAGATCCCTTCCCTCTCTCAATGATTTTTGATCTACAATGCTTCTTGTAATTCCCTTCTTTTCCACATCTCGAGAACACCTTTACAAAATTTCCAGGAGATTTAGATCTACCCTTAGATTTAGATCTCCTACTTGAGTACTTAGTTCTATTTATTTCATGGGAGCGCCCTCCTGCAAATAATGCTTATGCGCTATGTCCTTCCATGTTATTCCACCTCATCACCTTCGACAATAAGGATGAGACCACATCAACAAAACTTAAAGTAGTTGAATTACTACCTATGGCCACAACCGGACTATCCCTCGAGTCTGGTAAAGAGAAAAATAAACTAATACACTTATCTTCATATGAAATTTTAATATCAATAGACAATAAATGACTTACCATAGTATTGAAGGCATTTAGATGCTCTGTCACAGAGTCTCCATCTTTCATACTCAGGCTATACAACTTCTTCCGCATAAACAATATTTTCACCAGGGACTTAGAATGATACAAAGTCCCCAAATTATCTCATAATTATTTGGTTGTAGCTTCCCCTGACACATTCAATAATATTGAATCTGAAAGACACAACCAGATTGTGCTCCTCACCTTCCAATCCAACGTTTTCCGGTCTTCTTCTGACGTTCATGTAGGTGCAATACTTGGATCCACATTGATCAACTGATCTTTGTCCACCAACATATCTTCCATATTGAGCTTCCATGGCTCAAAACTTTTTCCATTAAATTTCTCTATCTCTATTTTTGAATTTCTCGCCATTTCTTCTCACCTGAAGAATCAATACCGCAGATCTCCCACTATAACAAGGTTTACCACAGACCTGAGCCAAAACCCCTGACCACAAAGGCATCCCCCTGAAGAAAATAATTCCTCTAATACCAAATGTAGATTTTAACTTTGTACAATTAATTACTACAAACATATTCTTCATAAAAAACAAAAAAGACACAATGGCACACACACACACATTACACATATATTTTTACCCTGGAAACCTAAACCGAGAAAAATAGAAACCTATTTAGAGCCGCACCTCTAATATTTTATTCACCATCTTCTTCATTGTTTACAACATAATATACATATAAGATCCTGCGGCATCCAAACCCCTAATCCATTGACCCGGATTAGTCAACAATCTTAACTCCTTAACTATAATTAGAAATTAATCGGTGAAAACCATGTGCCGAAAAACCACCCAAAAGAATGGGAGAATATCCAAAATAAATTGGCGAATAAAGCCCCCAAAGTTTTTCTCGGGGGCTCTGCTACCAAATCCCCCATTAAGGGGATCTACAGTCATGCAAAGAACATAACACATACTCGACATTATTCATATTAACTACAAACACTATAAATTGTTTATCGTGGAATATTTATTCACAAAACCCACATCTGGCGGTAAGATCAAATAGAGAAATTGACCTTCAATAGTTTTAATGAAAGTAATAGATAAATAATATTGACTGCTAATTTATGATTTCTTATGTGATACATGCCATTTTAAAAATGACAAGTATATAAGTTCTTATTTTGAATAATTTTCATTCATTAGCGTCACTCTCACTCTCACTCTCACTATTATGCTCCATTTGTTCTTGTTATGCCTTAATTGTTGTAAATCCCTCTTTAGTGGTTTTATTTTCTCTCATGTCCATCTTACCTTTGGTGAATACACCCATATGATTCTAATAACATTAGTGAACATATTTCCTTATATATATATATATATATATTTTAAATTTCGATGCAAAACTTCGTTTACCTTTGATGTTCCAATAGGTTTCCACCATTCAATCATTATCGTGTAATACCCAACAATGGTATATGAATCTTGGTAAAAATTTCCCTTTTCCCTACATGACCATATGACATAATCTAGATTTGATGATTTCAATATGAGCATTTTTTCTTCTACAAGATCACCCATTTGATATAATGCATCTCTAGGATTATTACAGAGAGGTCCAACATAATGATCCTCAATAGTGTGAACATTATCCCTTAGGTAGGTTTTGATGACTTCATGTGTGGGTTGTATATGAGCATTATTACTTACTTCATACACTTTGGAAGGTCAACAATTATTTGTTTAGGGATGAATGTTCACAAAGGGAGTGTCCAAAGCTTTAAAGATATTTTCCTAATAAGTTATGTTGGGATGCCAATATTATTCCCCTACTTTTCAATTCCTTTCTTCTAGAATTAAATATATGTATGTAATCCTTTATTTATTTCTTCCATATTACAATGTCTATTTACTTGTTGATTTGACCATTGAGGTTGTCTTATCGGTCATTTTGGATGACCATTAGGAAATGAGCACCATAGATTGATATGAGGTAACCACTTTTCATCCTAAGCCAAGGGTTTATATTACATAACTAATGTGCCATCAATGAGTTGGAATTTGAAATACTAACATCCTTTGATACCAATTATCTTGGAGGTATCATTCAACAAGGGTGGATCCACAAAGATATTGAAGTTAAAGAATTCATATATTAGATATAGGATGAATGAATTGTGGTTGTCACAAATCCTATATGTGTCCATCATCTCTAGAAGCAAAAATATGTCTTTCCACTTTATTTGAGTTGATAGCCTCCCATAAATTACATAGATATCTTCATGTGCATGTCCCATTGGGAGAAATCCAAATTCAACAATTCCAAGCACCCCCCTTGTTGTTAAATGAGATGCAAATGCAAATGTTTGGTGCTTTTTGTTATTTCCCACACAATTATCCATTTTTAGCAACAATATTGGTGGCAATTTTATATTTGAATTATAATAGTTTGTCTTATCAACACTTACCTTAAGATATAACATATCATCTTGCTTGTAGATTTTTTTTTTCATAAGATTTAGTTTATAGAGATTCTTGCAATGGGTGGTTTGATGTTAACCTATTGTACAAAAAATCCCCATATCGGTCCACCATTAGTTCTTTAATATCCTTGAGGCATTTATATAATGAAGAAATAATGGAGTGAATCCATATCCATAAATAAAAGGATGAAGTGGCCAAATCCCCTAGTCTTATGTCCATGTGTAAGCACACTAGTCATGCATCGTGAAAAATACTTGAGTGCGTGCTAGGATGCTTCTCTGAATTTAATTTGTGGGAATAGTACACATCATGAAAACTTGTAATATAGTTATTATGGACCAATTGAATTTCCCACAATTGTTCTACTTCGGCTAGATAAATAGTGGCCCTAAGTTTGCTGGTGATTAATACAAAATCATCAGAACTTTCAAATAAGTTGTTCTTTATGATCACAACATATGGAAATTGATTTTTTTTATTATTTTGCTAGAATTGGATTGTGACACTAGAGGAAGACTGTTGGTTCCTTATTTCCTCTAATTGATCCTTGGCTGACCCAGGTTCAGGTCTACTATAGTTTCCAACAAAACCACCTAAAATATCGACCCTCCTGGTAAGCCAGAAGGAAACACAATGCACAGAATGCACTGCACAGTCTCACCCGAGATAGTTCTTACGGGTGGCTACAATGCTTAGGTGATTGCAGCCTGGGAATGAGTGGGGATCTGGGATTAAACTTTGTGATCTTCATTTGTTACTTTCACATTCAACTTATATTGAATATCCTGTCATTCTTATTCATGCATGTAAAATAGTAGATCTAACTAGTCATGCACACATTTGTCTAACATCTAATCATTGACAGTAAAGGAAATACACAATAATCAATCACATAACACATGATCTACCGTGGTTCACCCCTCCTGGGCTACGTCCACAAATATTTGTCTTCCCTTCTCTTTTATTATGGTGTTTCCAAAACTACAGCATCACACGCATTACAACTCTCCATCAAACGGGTCGAGATCTACAACGAGGAAGACTAGATCACACCAGTCTCCTCAGCCTATGATCTAACCCTCAAGATCTACATTATTTCCTCTCCTCATCTCAATAGCTTAAAAAATGAGATCGGATTTTACAGATATTCAGTCTTTGAACAACATAGTAACAATGACCAACCCCCGACCTAGACATCCTAGGTACCTATTTATACATTTCTTTTGGCTTACCAATCATTACATTCTTTTACCAAAACCCTAATACTAGCATGGTTAGGTATTCTTTCATGCACCCCTCATATTATTTCCTCCTCTTGCATGCATGTTTTCTTCCCACGTGCTTCTTTTCCCACCAGCTGTATTTCTCCCATGTCGTTCTTTTTTCCCAAAATGGGCCTGCGTCCAACAGGACCCTGACACTAAAATCATGACATATCCTGAGTCACTACCTAATTCAAGAATCTCTCACTTCTTGTGCCAACGCGTCATACATTTCAGTGATCCTCTAGCACTGCGCCTTAGCCTGACTGCTCCTTTCGACCATATCTTCCATGAGTTGTGCAATGACTGGGTTTTGTAGAAACTCTCCTTCTTGCACGCCTTTGCATTCCACATTCATTTTTTTGCATTGATATCGATGACCAACTACTCTACCTTTTCTTGCAGGGGCTCCAACTGAGCCTATCGTTCCATCTTCTGCACTTGTACTTCCTTTTCCTCTCCCTGTAATGTCTTCATCTCTGTGAAAGTCTTGATCTTTTCTCTGTCTTGATCGTTCTCTGTCATTGTTTGACGTCTGCTATGGCTACATGTAGTTTGTCCTCCTTCTTCTACAACTCTTTTAAGATCCCATCCTCTAGAAGCTATGTCCATAGCTAGGCACTCTTCTCTAGTAGTTATGTCATGCTGTGTATGTTCTATGCGATGTTTTCTGTAGAAGCTGTCACATATTTCTCTCTTTGTGATTTGATTTCTGGGGGAGTTGTGGGAACTGCGCACTCCTCTAGTTTATTGATTTGGTCCTTGTAGTGTTGAAGCGTCCATTCTATCTGCTGCATTTTCTCTTGCGCTGACACTCCCTGTACCCCTCGCTCTCCGAGATGGATTGGAATATTGCGTGGTTCTGGTTTTCCATTTCATCCACCTTCTGATGTTCCATCCTTTTATCCTGCAGATGAAGGAAAATATTTCCACCTCAGCAACACGCCAACATGCCAACACATCAAAGCGCATTTAAAAAGGTGAGAGGCACCAACCCTCTTATTTTTCCCTCGAATTTTAAAAATTCAATATAATGAAAGAAAATTAAATGTTGTAAGGCTGAGCAGAGCCGAGTTATTGCCTTTGTACATGTAGTAGATGAAGTTTCCTTTAATGGGCTTGAGCTGGACATATCTCGAGCATCGCCTCAGATATGAATTTTTAATGATCATTCAATATAATCTGCCTCCGTAGATAGGTATTGTAAATGGTGATTAGACACCACTAGAGTAGTTGGAGGGAAAGGCTCGAGGAGCCCCTCTTGTATAAAGATTTGTAAAATATGACCAGTAGAGGTTGTTGAAGGGAGATTGTAAATCATTGTAAGCCAAGAGGAGAGAGCCAATACTCTATTATATTCTGAGCTTGTACACATTGTAAACATACATTCATATTAATACAAAGAGAGCAATTTTTCCTGCCTTAAAGTTTTGAGTGCGTTTATCTGTTTAATGAATGTTATCCATGTGCTTATGAATTTATGTTGTAGATGTATGTGATAGGATTCCATTTGCAGGGATAAGATAGATTCCACTATTTGTTGTGGGTTTGTTGGATTAATTATGGGTTCTTTAGGCCGTGAAAGGAGTGCACAACAAAGTATCAAAACCTATGTTATCCAGTGCAAGGAGTGCCCATATAAACTCTTATGAGTCAGAGAAGAACATGCCAGGAGGGAACACCATAACATTTATAGATTCAAGAGGAGCCTCAAGGTTACTGAACACCTTGGAGGGGAAAGTTTGTGTAGGAGAAAGCACAACTAGAGTTTCTGAATACTCTGAGAGCTCTGCCATGTGGGCATCGAGCAGGTGCAAGTGTACACAAGTGAGCTATGTTTCGAGTTTAGAGGAGGAGAAGTATCAAGGAAGACACCCAAGAGTTATTGAACACTCTGGAAACCCATGGAAGGAGATACTTCAGAGTTACTGAACACTCTGAAGGAAAGGGCTCAACAAGGAGTGCTTTGAGCAAGAGCAAGGAGTGCACAGAACCAACACATTCTAAAGTGTTGGAGGAAGTCAAGGAGAAATAGAGTTGTTGAAAACTCTGTGGGAGATCTCTATAAGTGTGCATTGAGTGGATGCAGGGGATGCATCAATGAACCTGAAGGATTTCAGGAAGCAGGGGTAAGACCTATGCAAGGAGTGCACCATGCAAACACTTAGATGAAATGTTGAAAGTATGAAGCCGTCTAGAGGCTTAGTCGAGTGCAAGGAGTGCACAAGGAATTTAATTCAAAGTTCTAGGAGAAAGGATGCCAAGAGGGAACACCTCAAGGTTAAGACTCATAATATATTTGAGTGCAAGTCTGCACAAAGAGCGCAAGGAGTGTGCCAGAGGTAAAGTGGGTTTCTCTTTACAAAGATCAGGAGGAAGAGCATAGAGTTTCTAGGAGGGAACCATATAATCCTTTGAAGGAAGAAGAGGGATGAGACCCTTTGGAGACTGAGTAAGTTCAAAATCTCAAAATAGATAGCGAAGGGTGTGCACAGAAGGACTTGTTCCAAGTCCCAAAGCTAAGAAGGGAAAGTCCAAGTTTGCACGCAGAGTACTAGGAGTCGCCAGGGTTGAGTTCAAGTTACATTGGAGAAAGTTCAAGGAGGGATAGAATTACCAAAAGAAAAGATGGGACCCAAGATAGTAGGGCTCGCCGGAGAAGGTTAAAGGGACAAAACCTTTGAACACTTACAAATTTTACCAATCTTCGGAGAAAGCCAAAGATTACGTGGAGGACCTGTAGAAGTTGTCAGATCAACTTCAAGGAGGAGATCTGAACCGTCAAATTCTATGTCCAGACACCCAAAGGAGCACATAGATGAGAAGATAGATCCTAGTCATTGGATCTTAGCACAAAGGATCAAAAACCGCCCAATCCAAAGGTAATTTCACAATCCTTAAACTCTTTTTAACTGCACAGGAGAACGAGGTAGCTGAAGTTCCGAATCCCAGAGCTCATCCCAACCATTGGTGTTGTAAGGAGCACATTTTAGTAGATCTGAAACTCCAAAGAAAATTCACTCTGGGAGTTTTCAGCTGGGGAGTGTGTAAAACTCCCAAGGCTCCGAAGAAGTGGAGTAGATCTCAGCCATCCGTCAGTCGGAGACACCTAGAGAGAGATCCTAGATTCCAGAGGAGTGAGTGCAACAGAGTGCAGAACTGTCGAAGTCATCGGGAGCTGAAGCAGATATGAGTCATTGTTCCTACGGGGATAGGTGTTTTTAGATATTGCACTCCAGAGCAGAAGCACTCTGGAAGAAAAATATTGTTGTATCACCTGTAACTCTCGAAGCCGGTGTCTCAAAGTAGATCTCAACTGTCAGCTGTCAGAGAAGCATGGACCATAGATCTAGTTCGGGTGACTACACAGGTCCAGATTTTGGGGAAAGAAGGGTTTAAGCCCATGGTTTTAGACCAGGGTCACGTGGAGGATTCTGTGGGTACTTAGAAACTCTCGAAAAGGGGATTTCACACCTGAGAGTTAGGAATTTGACTGGTGGAGAAGATAGAGAAGTTTCAACACGAACCTATGATCTGATTTAGCTCCCGAAGTCGATCGATCCTAGACTGAGAGGTTGCGAAACCCTGAGGGAGAATAGGGTGTCTGATACCATCAAGTGGTATCAGAGATGAAATTTGGTTGCAGACAGCAGGAAAAGGAAAGAGGAGATATTCTGACAACATCAAGTAGTATTAGAGGTTTAAAATTTCATCTATAGATAACAGGTGAAGGGGGAGACAAAGTAATGATGCTTTGTGTGTGATTGCTTGCAAGTGTGAAACAATCAAGTAGACAACCAAGTGAGCTATAGGAGAAGCTGGAGACACTCTCATTTATAGGGTAGACAACAAACATCTAGGTGGGATGAAGGAAAAGGAGAAAGAATATGGATACTGAAGGCCATAAGTGTGGTCAAGGTAAGGACCTCCAACATAAATAGATAAAGAGCTCGAGGAAATCAAAGAAAAAATGGAGAGGATAACACTGAAGATGAAGCAAGAGTCCCAGGTACATTGGAGGTATGAATGGCCCATGAAGTAGAAAACAAAATGGCCTATCCAACAATTGGTTTCCAGGAGGCAGCAACAGGAGTTTCAGAAGTGGCCGAGGCATGTTGAAACCCTCAGTGGGATAGAGGATTTAGTTTGTGTCTGTGAGCCAGAAGTAGGAGAGAAGCTCAGTGATGAGGAGAAGAGATCAAAAAAAGATCTCATAGACTTCCAGGATGGCAGTGATGAACTTTCAAATTGCCAGGTGGGAAATGATGTGAGATCAGTTGATCTCATAGAATTCCAGAAGGGCAGAGGAGAAATCCTAGATTTCCAAGTGGGAAAGGGAGAAGAGAGGAACTCAGCTAGGAGTTCATACCAACAAGGGGTGCTAATAGAGGAGGATCAAAGAAGCATTCTAATGATTGGGGGAATGAAGATATTCCTTGAAATTAGCCAAGCAAAGCCCAGTGCACAAAGTTCAGGTGCAAAATAAGAGTAAATACATCAAGCAAAAACTTTCATAGAGGAGGAGAAGGAGAAGACATCCGAATCTACCCAAGAAATAGAAGAAGAAGAAGAGAATTTAGAGGGATTGCTCAGAAATTTCAGCCAAGAAGATGAACAAGAGATGACTGCCGCACTAAAGCCAACAAAACAAGAGGAATAAGACATCATGGACTTTGTTGAGCTATACAAACAACTGGAATCATTGGAGAGAAGGGTGATAGCACAAAGTTAGCACATACAATAGCTAAGGTTTGAAATATATGAAGGAACATGCCAGCATGAGGAGCAACTGGAAGAAGCTGGAGTGGAATCGACAACAGAACTAAAAAAGTCTTACCTGTTAGAGGAGGTAGCTGAGAAACAACTCACTGAAGAGATTGTAGAATTGGAGTCTGCAGCAGAGTGGCCAACCAGTGCCACAGGAGATGAAGAAAACATGGGAGATCAAGTTGATCTACCCTTTTATCAACATGAGGAGATGGAGCAGAGCAGTCCGCAACGGAGGAGCCAACCAATAGATAAGCTAGGAGAAGTGATAAAGGAGGTAAGGAGGTTGATGTTGAAGTTATCCCAAGAAGCTATCAACAAGAGGAAGATGAAAAGAGGAGGACCTGCAAGAGAAGCAGAGAAGCATAAAAAACAACATATAAGAGGAGCAGGTGGATAGCTCCAAAGGATCATTTCAACAACAAAGTAGAGGAGATCATGAGCAGGAGCTCATGATTTTCCTAGCAGTGGAGTATGATGCAAGAGCATATTTTCACCTCAACAACGCACCAACATGATAGCATATCAAAGCACATTTAAGAAGGGAAGAGGCACCAACCCTCTCATTTTTCCCTCGAATTTTAAAAATTCAATATAATGAAAGAAAATTAAATTCTCTAAGGTTGGACAGAGCCGAGTTATTTCCTTTGTATAGGAAGTAGATGAAGTTGCCTTTAATAGGCTTGAGCTGGACAGATCTCGAGTATCGCCTCAGATCTGGATTGTTAATGATCATTCAATATAATCCACCTTAGTAGATAGGCGTTGTAAATGGTGATTATAGACCACTAGAGTAGTTGGAGGGAAAGGATCGAGGAGCCCCTCTTGTATAAATCTTTGTAAAATATGGCCAGTAGAGGTTTTTGAAGGGAGATTGTAAATCATTGCAATACAAGAGGAGAGAGTTGAGGCTCTGTTTAGTCCGAGCGTGTACACATTGTAAACAAACATTCATATTAATACAAAGAGAGCAGTTTTTCCTGCCTATGGGTTTTGAGTGCATTTATGTGTTTAATGAATGTTATCTGTGTGCTTATGAATGTATGTTGTAGATGTATGTGATATGATTCTATATGCAATGATAAGATAGATTCCACTATCTATTGTGGGTTTGTTGGATTGATTCTGGGTTCTTTAGGCTATGCAAGGAGTGCACAATAGAGTATAAAAACCTCCGTGAGCCAACGTAAGGAGTGTACATCTAAACTCTTACAAGTCATAGAACAACATGCCAGGAGGGCACACCAAAACATTTACATATTCAAGAGGAGCCTCAAGGTTTCTGAACACCTTGGAGGCGAAAGTTTGTGTAGGATAAAGTGCAGCCAGAGTTGCTGAATACTCTGAAAGTTCTGCCAGGTGGGCATCAAGTAGGTGCAAGTGTGAACAAGTGAAATATTTTTCGAGTTCAGAGGATGAGAAGTATCAGGGAAGACACCCTAGAGTTACTAAACACTTTGGAAACCTATGGAAGGAGATACTTCAGTTTTGTTGAACACTCTGAAGGAAATGGCTCATCAAGGAGTGCTTTGTGTAGGTGCAAGGAATGCACATAACCAACACATTCTGAAGTGTTGGAGGAATTCGAGGAGAAACAAAGTTGCTGAACACTCTGTGCCTGGAAGCGTGAATCGTAGATCTGGTCTGGGTTGTGGGTCTGAATTTCGGGGAAATAGGGGTTTAAGCCCACGATTTTAGACTAGGGTCACGTGGAGGACTCTGTGGGTACTTAGAAACTCTCAAAAAGGGGATTTCACACCTGTGAGTTAAGATTTTGACCTGTGGAGAAGATAGATAAGGTTCAACACGAACCTGTGAACTGATTCATATCCTGAATTTGATCAATCCTAGACCAAGAAGTTGCGCAACCCCAGGGGAGAGTAGGGGGTTTTCATCACCTGCACTTCCTGGCTAAGTGCCTCCTTCAATGAAGTGTTGTCTTCCTGCACCAATTGTAAGATTTTCGCGTTAGACCATGCTCTAGAATGAATATCCTGTGCAATGCTCACTTGTAATTTATAGAGTGCTTTGGTTAGAATGTTCGACAACGCCAAGTCCAACATCGAAATCTTCTTTTGTGGCCTCTGCACTATCTCGTCATCTATAAACAACATTTCAGGAGTAATCCCAAATTTTACGCTCCCCCGCGCCGTGATCTGCACTGTCTCTCCCACTAGTGCCCCTTCTTTGGCTAACATTGTTGTCTTCTATTGTTTCTACTCTGTCCTGAACTTCAATTTCTCTAATGTAGTTTTCATCTCTTGTATTTTCTCCAAAATTGAAGCTCTGTGATTTTCGACGTTTTCCCACACCTCTGAAAGTCGATATTCCACTGTCATTGCTATCAACTCCACATCGTCTATCATCAATGATGTCACCACGGGTTTCTTGTGGGCCTTGACCTTCGTTATAGAGCTGCTTGCTTTCTCCCCTGTTCTCTTTCTTTGGGCTTCTGATGGTTCATATGATTCTGGCATATGTGTATCCATGCATGTGTCATGCCCCTCTTCTTCTTCCATCGATATTTTTTGTGTCTCCATCTGCCTTTCTTTCGGGTGCACTTGTTCTGTTGTTTCTCTTGTTGTCTTCTCTGTGTACGGTGGTCCCTGTGTAGAGCCATGTTGGGATTTATTATTCATTCTGGATTTCTTCCGTATGATACTTCTCCTCCCTTCCTCGCCCTATGCTATATTTTTATTTTTTCTTGTGCCATTTGTGCATGTCTGCTCCGCAGGGTCTGTTCTGTTCTGCATCCTTGTTTTTGCTCCTGGCACCATATTTGGGATTTTTGGAAATCTCCACTCCTTGGGCTAGTCTTGGACCTCCATCTGGATGACCTACATTGTTACACAATACTTCAAATGTAGCCACTCCTTAGATGGATCATTCTTTGCTTGTAGCCACATACTGTGGCTTGATGCTTGGAAGTTTGCTATCTGCCCAAACTCCTGGACAACTTCTATGGGAATCCTCCATGTCTCCACAACTCTATTTTGGATCTTTGTCAAGTA
Organism: Picea engelmannii; assembly: GCA_009831015.1. Lineage (NCBI taxonomy): Eukaryota > Viridiplantae > Streptophyta > Pinopsida > Pinales > Pinaceae > Picea > Picea engelmannii. Next base: position 375,960 of record ML783645.1, read on the forward strand.
TATCGGGAACATGTTGATGTTAAGTTTCTTCTTTTTTGGATCAACTGTACTACGAAGGGATGTGTAGCGCGCTACACCACATTTTCTTGTCCTTGGCAAGAACATATTGTATGCAGGTTCCTGCCACCCCATAAGTGCAATGAGGATGAGTAACCTTGAATAGTGGAACTCATAGCCCCAGTCTTGTGCATCCTTGTAGTCTACAAGGAATGAGTTTAGTAGATAGGGGCCCCAACTCATCGATCTCCCCTTCACACATTATGTTGTTGCTGCTACTACTCCCATGGATACTTATTCCTTTCTGTATTTGCACATTAATTTGCAACCCAACAATTTTGTTGCAAATCGTGTTGCAGGATCATTGATGTCGATGATCCTGATAACCATGTTACCCCTCTCCATTCCATAGTTTTCTCTGATCTCATCTGTGATGGCTTTCTCCTTAGTTTTGTCTTCTAGGTACTGTTCAGGCTTCTCCCCATCTATGGGTAGCCTTGTAATTGCTGCGATGAAGTCGAAATTGATAGGCACTAGCCTATCCATCCATAGTATGCCTTTGTGAACCCTCGCTAACAACTTCTTTACACATTCGTTTATGTGTTTACCATGCCCAAAGTGTGGTATGTCTAGTAGGTTCATTATGCCAATGTTGTACAGTCCCAGGATCCATTGCGTAGGCTCCAACAGTGGAACGCCTGATGGGCCTTCACCTCTACTCTCCAGATAGCTCTGTGCTACCAAATTCGGGAAATTTATGGAGTCAGACACATCATGGTTGGAGTATTTAAGGCTATCGAATCCTCCTACAATCTCATCGTCAGTCTTCACTCCCTTGGGAATATTTGGCATCACTATGGCCAATTCTTCCTGTACGCTCTATACGCCTTTCACATTGCTCTCCGCTCACGCATTCTTCTTCTGTTGTGGGGATGATACCCCACCCTAAAGTGGGACCTCTTACTCTGTTTCATGCTTTGGTTTTGTCTCTAGGCCCTGCTACGTGGAACCTGTGACCGGTTCTTCTTGCTGTGACCCTTTCCCCCTGGACGCGTCATATTCTGTCCGTTTAACATCCTCTACCAGCTAATTGGGCTCTTGTGCAAGTTCCTGCTCCTCTTCCACATGCACTGTAGCACACCTTTCTGCTACTTTGTTTAATTTCTCTGATACCAAACTGTAGCGTACCGTTTAAGCTACCATGGCTTAATTTCTAATAAGAGAAGACTATAACACCACTTTGTACATAAATCATACAGATGTTATTTAACCCACATGCATTTAAAAAATAAACACATTCAATACAGAGTATTCATATGAATTACTGCCATAATCAGATAACAATTAGCTTTTCATATTAATTCATATACACAGCGGAAAACATGATACATAAGCAACACAGTCATGCAAAACATGATTAAAGCATAATCAGATACTTATCTTTATCAATGGTAGAATCCACCAACCAAGTACAGGCCTTCCATGAACCTCCCAGCCTTAGACCGCACTGCTCATCAACTCAACAGTGGGTCACCCCCGAGCTGGGACTAAGCTCCACCCCAAGACAAGGAATCATAGGCTAGGCTGAGGTTACAGGGAAAACAACACACAACTAAAAGGAAGGGATTCTCTCCAAGGAACCTCCCACACTCATTGCCCACAGACCCTCATTCCCCACATGCATGTTCCACACCAGGAGTATACACCTTCTCTGTCACCTGGACAGTCCTTCGGCTGCTAATCTCCCTTGCCTTGGGATACAGGAACAGGCCGGACCGAAAGTCTCCGGGCTCTATGGCAGCTACAGGGTTCCTTCTAGGAGTCCTCTCCTTCCTTCGCACACTCTCTCACCTGGAGAGAATCGCTCACAGGCCAACAACCTGTTCTTCCAACCTCAAGCACCTCTCTCACCTAGAGAGAACATTGTTCCACTGACCAACAAGACCCCACGCAGTCCAGCACTGCGTGGTCACAACAAATCACGGGGAAAACAAACACGGGCTTCCCAATAGGTTCAACAATGGCTGGTCACTTCTATTTCCCAATCCGCCAGCATAGAATAGACTCATGCTCTGGTTGTCGGGGATGCATGACAAACAATCCACGCAGGGTCAACACAGGTTCGAACTGTTCCGACAGGGGTGGTACCAGCTATCTCAGAAGTCAACCCAGGCTTTTCGGCTTTCAAGGATGCACCAGGGTATTCTTTTGCAGAGGTCCGATAATTTACCTTCAGACCGTCAGGTCGAATGGAGGAGAATCCCTCTCACGGATCCTCTTGGCCGTTTTATTTGCATGCACTAGGGCTGACACTTGTCACCCTTGGAACTGCATGCGTTCCACCAGCACGCATCACCCTTGTACATCCTCTCTTGCCAAAACTTAGGATAAAACATAAATGCAAATGTCTCTTTGGGATAATATTAAAATATTATTCCCAGGCTTAAGCCCCCTAGGCTTATCCCCTAGGCTCAACACTTATCCCCTTTTCCCACCTTCCAGCCCCTAATTCCTTGCCCACTCTGTGGATGCTCAGTCCCCCTTCACTCATTCATCACGGTCGGTCTGCACCTGGCAGTGTTTATATTTTATTAAATGTTCTGCATACATACAAGTACAACAGTAGGCTCCTGGCCTTCAACACTTAGGCTCCCTGGCCTAACAAACACATAAGTCTCCAGCTTATAAGAACTTGGCTCACCATCCTATAAAACATAATCACAATCCTTTCAGAACTTGGTTTACAACGGGGCTCGGCCTTGGGGACACTACAATCCCCTCCCCTTATTTTTGCATTGTCCTCAGTGCAACTTTACACAGCATCTGCAAGCTTCTCAAAAATCTTCAAAAAGATGCGGGTACTCTGCCCGCATAACATCTGCATGCTCCCATGTCACGTCCTCAGGACTGTACCAGGTCCACTGGACCCTTACAAGCTCCATAGCTCAATTTCGGAGTTGTTTTATTATCCTGTCCAATATGCACACAGGATGCACTTGTAGGCCACTTTCTGGTTCCACCTGAATCATATTCCAATCGATTACATGATTAGCATCAGGTATATATATTTCTTAAGTAATGAAATATGAGACACCTTAGGTACAGTCATGGATGCAGTAATGCAACCATATATGCAATGTATATGTATGTATATACAAACAAATTCGATAACATTAAAACTGTATACAACGTACACAACATAGAATAAATAGAGAATTGTACTTATCTTTTGATTGAGAGACCTTCCACCCTGTAGCAAAGCTATGGCTCCATCGGGCAATGGATTCCCAAGATAGCCATGGTCCACAATCCTTATCCACATGGTCTAGGCCAAGGTACCAGACCTCAGCAACACTCCAACCATTCAAACCTTGGCAGTACTCCAACCAACGGTCTCTCATTCCCCACATGCCTATCCACCCGAGAGTATACACCTTCACAAGCACAGTCCATCGGTGCTACACCTCCCTTCCTTGGGATTGGCAACAGGCCGGACCAGAAGTCTTACAGCACCGTGGCTCCAGGAGTTCCAACTGCCCTCAAAGGTTTCCAAGCAACATCTTCCCGAGATACTCTTTATAGCTAACATTTTAACTTTTATCAACATCATCTCATCTACATCAACCACATGCAGTTATCATGAGAGAACATACAAGAATTCATTTAGGAATTCCAATTAATTCAAAAGGAAATTCAACTTTTATTCCCAAAACATGACATCCTATTT
>ML783645.1:380557-409726 GCA_009831015.1 Picea engelmannii
TATATGTACCTTTCCATATCCAACCATGTCCTGGTCTCATACATGACTAGCTTTCTTTCATTCATTCTTGTAACAAGTTCTTATCTTTTAATTCTTTGGTTATTACCCCATAACCAAATTAACATGACATTCTACTATGTCGACGTGTGCATTCATAAGCTAAAAGATTTGAATTAACACAGGCCTACAGTCTTTACCACATCTGGTGGTATGCATTCAAATAATATAATCATGTGATTTAATAACATAGCTCTGGCTGAGGAAATTCTTACCATAATTTCCTCACAACAATTATGCAAAAGAGTGATAAAACTCATACCTGCATGACTGCCATTAAAATTATACTACCTGAATATCTAATAGCAATAGAAGCTTTCATGCTTCTTTTATCAGACTTATAACCAACTCTTCAGCTCTCTGTTGCTTCCTTCATGAGGTAGCAAAATTACCAACAACACCTGCGGCATGCAAGCATTCTTCCCTTGGGCTGGCCAAACAAGCCATAACATACTTGCTGCTACAAATTGCAGCAACTTCTTTCTCCCTATGACCCTTTTTCTTGAGGATCCCAGAAGCATTCAATTCTTCCAGGATTCCTACAAGTTTCTCCTACATGGCCACTGGCTATGACCACGCGCCTATCCAAAAGGCGTTTCAGGATTTCGCGTATCGGGTGTTTCGATATGAGTCACCCTCGACTCTCTCTCTATCCCTGAAATCTGAAACAAGAGTCTAGTGCGTCCTAGCTCTTCCTTTAACCTCCACTAGTGTGACTTCTAGCGAAATTCGAGGATTAGATCTCCTCCTTTTTCCCAAGGTCTGAACTCCCGAACCCCATTTTCCTCAGATCAAGGTCCACAACTTTTCGGGTTCGACAGTCTCGGTCAATTCCTCGTGAATCGACAATTCACGTTTCGGGGTTTTGAAAAACAGTTTCCCCTACTTTTCTTCCGGTCTCTAGTTTTCCGAAATCTACATGAGTCAGATCCAACAACTCAAAGCTCCTCGTAATCCAACGGTGTGGATCCTTTTCTCATGAATCGGGACTTCACGGTTCGTGAAATTAGAAAGCAGTTCTCTTCCCTCTTTCAACTTCCGTCTTCATGTAATTCAAGTGTGTCAGATCAACAGATGACACTCACCATGATTCAATGGTCTAGATCTTTCCTCGTGAATCGTAAGTTTGCGTTTCAGGATTTTTGAGAACAACTTCCTCTGTTCTCCCAACTTTCGATTCTCCGAATTCCTGATGAAAGGAATCAACAGTTCGATCTTCCCTGAGATCGACCATTCAATACCTCCCGTGAGACTTCGAGTACTGAATGACTCTTAGCATTATCTTCCTCGCATTTGGCTGGATCCGATGGTTCACGGGTTTTTGGTACTTCTGCCTGGAAGCACTCCACCGTCCGATTCTATCCTTGTTAATCTCTTTTCGTGATTCGGGACTTGGAGTGACCAAGAATTTGTCCCGTGCTCCAAGTTCGTGATCCCTGAGTTTACGAAATGATCCAACGGTTCAAACCAACCACGATCAATGACCCACTTTATTCTGGATCCTAGAGTGGCGAGTTTCTCCATCCACTAACCACCTTCCAACTTCTGGCTATCTTACGGTTCCCCGCAATTTTGTGAGTTCTCTACAGAGAATTCTGACCGTTCGTTCAAATTCTAAATGAATTCTTTCCAAATATCTTGGCATCAATTCTTCTAGAATTGACTTCCTCCCTAACTTGAAGGATTTTGAATAATTCGAAGGCTTCGATGGTGTTTTCCCTTCCAAGCTTCGGTTAGTGAAATTTTAACTTCACCTTACCGTGCACTTGTGCTCGATGTGTGAACTTGCTCTGTTTCTCTCAAAGCTTTTAACTTAATCAGTCTCAAAGGGACTTGACCCTTCAGTGTTTTCCAAAAGACTTTCTGGTGTCCTCCTGACACCCTCTACGCTCGTCTCTTGGAGTCTTTTGAACTTAAAACAAGTTCCCTCTATAAGCACTCCTTGCGCTGGATATGCGCACTCTTCATACCAAAAGTTCCACGCTATCTCTTTTGAGCTTCGTTTTCTGAACTGGAAGAATTATGTGTCTTTTCCATTTCTTTGCACTTTGTGGCAATTCAAATCAGTTATGGCACTCGTCAACCTTTTGCAATACAAATGCGCAGACGATTAGAATTTGTCAGGCCTTTGTTTCTTGACAATTCCTCATCTTTCATAACAATCGATGTTAAGAAAATGTTTCAATTTCACGACTTTTCCGAGCTCTGCTCGGCTCTGCAATTTTCGGGTTTTCGAAGCTTTCGTTTTCGGCAATTCGAGATTTTCGGCCTTCGGGTTTTTGGTACACGAAGATCCAACAGTTAGATATTCATAACCAGAGTCACCCTTTTTGCAACTCGCGATCTCGCGAGTTCGTGAGTCGAAGACCCTCGACTCATTTCCTCTAACCGTTGATACCTGAGATGCGACATGGGTATGGCTCCCTCCTCGCTAGCGTTTGCTACGCATGACCGTAGTCTAGGGCTAAGTGCTAGCACTCTTCACTACTCGCACCTTCGTGAGTTGTGGCATCCAACCCTGGTGCCTCCCTTTCACAAAACCCTGAGAAGCGATGTTAAATTTTCTCCTCTCATTCTCACTACTTTGCGACTTCACGAGTTTCAATGTCGAGCTCCCATGCTCTTATCTCGTGAGTCCCCAAAATCGTGAATTACTTTATTCTCCGGGCCCACAGCACAACTGTCGCCCTTCACCACCATGGCATGTGGTATGGTCAGGAGTATCCACGTCGCTTTTAACGATGTCATCAGGTCCCACCACTCTCGCTTTTCTTCTCAACCCACTGGCACGTGGTACACCTCCATGTGTCCACGCCCATTCCTAGAAAAATCTAACGGTCAGATATTTCTCAGATCTACGACGCAGATCCTTTCAGCATTTTGGGCTTCCAAATGCTGATGCGCTCTAACTCCTGTTAGCCCTCCGGGCTAGACTCGTGGTTCACACGACCTCCCCTTATATGACCATAGTCATACCTCCTATCGGGGTTTTGGACTTTCCAATGCTAAAACACATTTGTCCTCAGGATTCACGATTCCCCGAACCCTGATTTCCCGATGGATGACTCTCCTTCCGGAACTTTCCCGAATGCCTCGATCTCGGCCACGCATCCCCAAGAATGGATGGTCCTCGCCGCTTGTCGCTATTTCGCGATTTCGTGATTTCAAATGCTCTGGGTGCTTTGTCTTCAGGATTCACGAAATGTCGAACCCTGATATGTCGATGGGCTCCCAATCTCGCCCACGTGTCCCAACTGATGGACGGCTCAGATCCAATCTCGGGATTTCGAAACTTGCGATTCCCTGATGAAAAAGTTCTATGTCAACTCAAAACCTCGGTAGCCGATATACCGATGGGTCGCTCGATCTTCGCCACGTGTCCCAACTGTTGGATGGCTCGGATCAAATCTCAGGACTTCGCCTGGTGCAAGGTAAAAAACACTCACCTATGTGAGTCCGGGTGTCTGGATCTCCGAATTGGATGATCGCGCGACACGCATCCTTCCTTATATGGACGGCTCAGATTTCCTCTCGCTATTTCGAAACTTGAAATGTCCCGACCTTCTCGACCTCGAGAACTTCGATATCCCGAACGTCGATATCCCGATAAGCCAACTCCTTTCGGGACTTTCACCCTACTGTTCATGAAGCTTTAAAACTCCGTGTAACTCTCTACCGATATGACGACTGTCGTGTAATTTACTCAAGATCCGACGACTCACAAGGGTTCGCCTTCCCTCCCGAACAAATTCTAGAGCCTCCACACCACCGGTGTGGAGTCCTCTCTCCCTGTGGACTCATACCACAATGGCCGCGGTTTCATAACGCCGCTATACCTTCTGAGCTTTAAAACTCGTCAAGTAACTCCTTGACATTTTGGAGCAAACCAGGGTATGAAATTGGCCTTCCAGACCCAATTTCCCTTCGCATTATTGGTCTAAATACTGCTCCACTGGTCCATCTAGGCTCAGTGTCAAAACCTTGGCTTTGATACCAAATTGTAGCACACCTTTCTGCTACTTTGTTTAATCGCTCTGATACCAAACTGTAGCATACCCTTTCAGCTACCATGGCTTAGTTGCTAATAAGAGAAGACTATAACACCACTTTGTACATAACTCATAAAGATGTTATTTAACCCACATGCATTTAAACAATAAACGCATTCAACACAGAGTATTCATATGAATTACTGCCATAATCAGATAGCAATTAGCTTTTCATATTAATTCATATACACAGCGGAAAACATGATACATAAGCAACACAGTCATGCAAAACATGATTAAAGCATAATCAGATACTTATCTTTATTAATGGTAGAATCCGCCAACCAAGTGCAGGCCTTCCACGAACCTCCCAACCTTAGACCGCACTGCTCATCAGCTCAGCAGTGGGTCACCCTCGTGCTGGGACTAAGCTCCACCCCAAGACAAGGAATCATAGGCTAGGTTGAGGTTACAGGGAAAACAACACACAACCACAAGGAAGGGATTCTCTCCAAGGAACCTCCCATGCTCACTGCCCACAAACCCTCATTCCCCACATGCCTGTTCCACCCCAGGAGTATACACCTTCTCTGTCACCTGGACAGTCCTTCGACTGCTAATCTCCCTTGCCTTGGGTTACAGGAATAGGTCGGACCGGAAGTCTCTGGGCTCTGTGGAAGCTACAGGGTTCCTTCTAGGAGTCCTCTCCTTCCTTCACGCACTCTCTCACCTGAAGAGAATCTCTCACAGGCCAACAACCTGTTCTTCCAACCTCAATCACCTCTCTCACCTAGAGAGAACGTTGTTCCACTGGCCAAAAAGACCCCACGCAGTCCAACACTGTGTGGTCACAACAACTCACGGGGAAAACAGACACGGGCTTCCCAACAGGTTCAATAATGGATGGTCACTTCTATTTCCCAATCCGCCAGCATAGAATAGACTCACGCTCTGGTTGTCGGGGATGCGTGACAAACAATCCACGCAGGGTCAACACAGGTTTGAACTGTTCAGACAGGGGTGGTACCGGCTATCTTAGAAGTCAACCCAGGATTTTCGGCTTTCAGGGATGCACCAGGGTATTCTTTTGCAGAGGTCTGATCGTTTACCTTCAGACCATTAGGTCGAATGGAGGAGAATCCCTCTCACGGATCCTCCTGGCCGTTTTATTTTCATGCACCAGGGCTGACACTTGTCACTCTTGGAACTGCATGCGTTCCACCAGCATGCATCACCCTTGTACATCCTCTCTTGCCAAAACTTAGGATAAAACATAAATTCACATGTCTCTTTGGGATAATATTAAAATATTATTCCCAGGCTTAAGCCCCCTAGGCTTAGCCCCTAGGCTCAACACTTAGCCCCTAGGCTCAACACTTAGCCCCTAGGCTCAACACTTAGCCCCTTTTCTCACCTTCCAGCCCCTAATTCCTTGCCCACTCTGTGGATGCTCAGTCCCCCTTCACTCATTCATCGTGGTCGGTCTGCACCTAGCGGTGTTTATATTTTATTAAATGTTCTGCATACATACAAGTACAACAACAGGCTCCTGGCCTTCAACACTTAGGCTCCCTGGCCTAACAAACACATAAGTCTCCAGCTTATAAGAACTTGGCTCACCAGCCTATAAAACATAATCACAATTCCTTTCAGAACTTGGTTTACAACGGGGCTCGGCCTTGGGGACACTACATGCATTTTGGTCTTCTTGTACTTTGGTGTGTGGATTTCATCCACATTCACCAGTGTGGGCATCTCACTTGTTCCAGTTTGTGGCACACAAGTGCTACTCTGTGTGTTTTTTCCAGTTTTGCTCGACACTCCGACTCTTGGTGATGACATGGTGAGGTAATACGAACTGTATACATCCAAATCGACATAGGCTAGCACAAATTCACACTTTATCACTCTTCCACTCAGATATGCGTTCTTCTCCTTAGAAAATAACACAATGGGTTTCTTTCCCCCATTTTTCCGACTTTATAGTGGGATGGAGAAGTAACAGCTGTGCTGCATTGAGATTTGTCACTTCTTCACTTTTTGTTTTGTTTCTTGCACGCCGTGCCTTTGTGCCCGATAATTGGTATCCTGCGTTCAGTTCTTTCCATTCTCGATTTTTGTGCAACACACTGTTCTATTCTATCAAAACCCTCCATGCACACCGATCTGTTTTATGGAATTTCTTATTTTTATTTATTTTTCTCATTTTATCTCTCTTAACTTCTAGTACTATAATACACTATGTTCATATCTTCTTACTGCAATGTATATTTATAAGCACTAGGAGGTCGAATGCCCCTATAATGAGAAGGTTTTATAGAACTGGAAGCCAATCCAAGTATACAAACGGAGTATCTAAGCAGAGTAACCAAGTAGAGTAGCCGAGTAGAGTGGCCAAGTAGAGTATCCAAGCCCATCTGATAATTTGATGCGAAGCTATTGGCAAGGATATGTGCTAAGAACTAACCCTCAACTGACTTCGGAGATATTTCCCTCCTATTTCTCTCCGAACAAGTGGGTTTTTATACCTAAAATACATTAATGAATCAATTTCACTATAGACACATGCGAATTATCGATCCAGATGGAGGATTACGCCTCTGAACCCAGAGAAACAAGGGCTTCATAAAGTAAAATAGAAATATGTTTTGCATTACAATTTAGTGGATAAGGATAATACCAGATAATCACCACTGGAACTCCCTTGCGTATCAATCGGCTCCCATTGATCCTTCCTCTCATTTCCATGCCTCCCAAATCTTTCAACTCTATAGATCTCCCATATGTGACAATCTTCACTTCATATGGTCCCAACCAATGTAGTTTGAATTTCCATGGATGTTGAAGAAATTTACTATCATATACCAAGACTAGGTCTCCCTCCATGAAACTTTTCCTCTTGATATGTTTGTCATACCAAGCTTTATCTCTTGCTTTCTGTAATTCTTGGTGGAATCCTGCTAGGATCCTATCTTCTTCCATCTCCATTAGCTGACTTAGCCTTTCTTTTACTGCTCCTCATTTTGTCATGTTGGTAATTGCTGCTACACGCAGGCTAGGTACCAAGAATTCTAATGACACCACTGCTTCTTATCCATACACCAACATGAATGGTGTTTGTCCTATCAAATTTTGCATGTAGTCTTGTATGCCCATAATATTGCTGGTATCTTCAAATCCAAATCATCCTTTTTGACATTGCAGATCTTTGTCAAATCATTCTCTAGGATCTTATTAAAGGCTTCCACTATTCCATTCTCTTGAGGGTGATATGGTGTACTCTTTTGATGATAGACTTCAAACTCGTCAGTCATATCCTTGATAGTACTACTGATGAAGTGAGTGCCTTGGTCACTTATCAAAATCCTTGGGCATCCAAATCTAGTGAGCACTTGCTCAAAACTTAAATGTGATGCTGTCTATGTGTTGCAATATTTTACTGGTGTTGCTTCTTCCCATGTCATTAAGTACTCTGACGCAGTAATGATATACCTTGCTCCCGAACTCTTTGCTAGTGGATTAATTGGTTCCACAAAGTCTATTGACCATTTATCGAATACTTACAAGGTTACTTGTGGTCTTAGGGGCATCTCATCCCGTCTATTCAGTTTACCAACCCTCTGACATACATTACATATATGGCAGTATTCCTTTTCATCTCTGTGAATGGTCGACCACCATAGTCCTATGTGAAATACCTTCTCCGCGATAGTTTTCTTGCATAATGTACTCCATCTATTCTAGCATCATGAGCATATGCTAAAATCCTAGGCCTCTCATGTTCTAGCACATATCTTCTCAAAATGTTGTCTGTGCCCAACTTGTATAAGTGTCATGCAATCAATTGATAGTCTGCAGCCCTGACTACCATATTTTTCTTCTATGCTGTGTTAAAATCTTGTGGCGTAGTCCCTGTGCTCAAGTATTCAATGATGTCAACAAAACATTCATTGGCTAATTGGATTGAAAATAACTGTGCATCAGGGAAATTGTCCTCTAAATTTGTAGGTTCCTCTCTATTGGTGATCCTTGACAGGTGATAAGGTCCTGCATTCAACTTCCCTAGTTTGACTATGACGTCAAAGTCAAATTCCTGAAACAACAGTAACCATCTACACATTCTCCTCCCTAACACTGGCTTATTGACTAGATATTTGAGGGCATAATGATCTGTGAACATTTTAAAGTGTTTCCCAAGTAGATAGTTTCTAAACTTTTGCAGTGCATATACCATTGTTAGGCCTTCTCTTTCTATAGTATTGTAGTTCTGCTCTAACTCTGACAGTTTTCTGCTTGAAAATGCTATAGGATGGTCTAAGTCTCTTTCTCCTAGATGTGCTAGAATAGCCCCAAGGGCTATGGTTGATGCATCTACATGCACATGAAATGTCTTTTCCCAGTATTAGAATACTAGTATAGGTGTTGTGACCATTTTTTCTTTTAGAGTGTCCAAACCTTGCTGACAGTCCTCATTCCACTAGAATTTACTATCTTTCTTCAAAAGTTTCTCCATCAGTGCAGTGATTTGTGCATACCCTTTTATGAATTTCCTATAGTATCCTGTGTGTCCCAATGTTTCTGTCAACTGGCGTACTGATTTTGGTGGTGGTAAATCAAAAATCACTACAATCTGGGAAGGATCTACTAGCAAGCCTTGTTTGCACACTATATGGCCTAGTAGTATTCCAAATGGTGTCCCAAAAATGCACTTCTTGATATTCAATGATATCTGACATTGCCTACATCTTTCCAACATTAGACTTAACACTTCCACATGGTATTTTAACAGACTATATACAACCCAATCATCCAGATACACTAGCTGAAAATTGATGGATGAATTCTTTGAATGCAACTATGAATACTCTTGAGAATATTGTTGGTGCATTCTTCAGTCCAAAAGGCATGACTGTGTTTGGTAGGATCCCCATTCTATGGAAAAATTAGTCTTGTACCTGCCTTCTGGGGCTATTTTAATCTGATGGTAGCTTGAGAATCCATTTGTGAATGAGTATGCTTCCTGGCCTCCTACATTCTCTAATACGTCATCTGTGAAAGGGGTGGGAAAATGGTCATGCAGGTAAGAAAAAATTCAACTTCCTCAGATCAACACATATCCTTATGCCTCCTTGATTCTTCTCCTGAACTACCATAGGGATTATCCATTCTGATTCTTCTATTGGTTCTATGATTCCAGCTTCCAACATTCGGTCAATTTCTTCTTTTACTTTATGCTTATATATTGGATTCAGTCTATATGATCATTGTCTGACTGATCTAGCCTCATGTTTTAGAGGTATATTCATCTCTCCTAGATCTCTTTCTATGCCTTTCATATTTGTAAAGGTTGTTGGGAATAAGTCACTGTACTCGTGCAATAACTCTGTTATTCTTTCTACTATTTGTTCATCCCAGTAGTCTCCAATACTGGCCATTTTGGGATTATCATTTGTCCCAATATTTTCTTTCTTCACCTTGATTGGAACAGAAAATAATTATGATTCTAGATATGGGACTACCACCTCTGTTTTTCCTTCTATTTCTGTAATTTGGATATTGCACGGATCATATTCATCTGTTGCTTCTTCCTGCACATGATAGCATGCCAATAGTTCTTTCACTGTTTTTCTATTTTGTTGTTGGTATTAAGTGATAAGTTAAACCTATGGTTCCTTAATAAATATAACCCCTATGATTTGTTTGAGTGATGAATCAATGTTGGGGTTCTCATTTTCAAATGAGAAAGTGACTATAAAATTATTTTGTAATGCTGTTCATTCTACAGTGCCTCTGCACAGTTCCTGGTCTACATACCAGTTTTCCGGAATTCCTTCCAATGTGTGAATGAAGTGATGAGGCCATTCCTCTGGTGGTGTCATTCTTCATAGTGTTCTGAACTTCTCCAAGTATTGTACCCTATCCATCATATATCTGCATCTCATTTCTTCCCTATTCTGCGCCGAATCTAATGTGTACTAATTGCTTACATTGGTACTAGTCCTTAACTGTCTCCTTATGTGCACCCCACCATCTTGTAGGTGTTTCCTTGAGTGATATATCCAGGGCTAAGAGCCTCTGATTTTATAACACTTCATATTCATATCTTGTTAGGAATTCTTCTAAGTCATTCACCCCATCAAAACTAGGAGGTTCTCTTATCTCCGTACCTACCCATATTACTGTGCGGTCTATTCTTGCGCACCTTGTTGTGGATACTTCATGTAATATATGTTTCCAATTCTCCAACCCTATATCTAAGTCTGAAGTGCATGATGTGATACTTCTCCAACTAAGTACCCCATCTAAAGTTGGATTCACATAATCTTCTTCTCGCACAATGGTTTTGTATAAATGGTTGATTTCATCCAGGTCTAAGCAAGTGGGTTCTACAAACCTTTCTCCTTCTAATAGGTCTAGTGGTGCAGTGACTCTGTATTCTCCTGACTCAAATTTCATCTTCCTTATCTTCGAATTGATTATTGTCTAGTTTTCAAATGCCCAATCCAAGCCAAGAAATGATGGATAAGGTGTTGTGCCATCCACTATTTATATCACTTCAAAATTCTCTTTAGTGCACACTCCATCCAGATCTACTGTCACAACCTTTAGCCTTCCATTTGAGAGAACCCTATGTTGATTTTATAGTTTCAGTTGAACAGGTGAATATCCTAATGTGGGCTCTCCCATGCATTTCCATGTCTTCTTGGGTAACACATTTACTTCACATCCTAAATCTAGTATAATATCCCCCATGTTGAAGTCTCCAATGTTGGCATTCAGTCTGAATTCTCAGCTTGTTCTCCTCCTTGTATGTAGATGATTAATCATTTTCTTCTCTAGCTTCCCCTCCACCTCTATGTTACATATTTGTACCATATTTTTAATGCTTTAACAAATGATGGATCATTGAGTAGTTTAACACAAGATTGAAGAAAATCCTTTATGGTACTTACTTGTACTAGGGGCTGTGCTTCATTAGTGTGATCCAATGATGAAGGCATCTCGTATGTTGGTATTTCATGAGTATGTTGCGCAGTTGATGTAGATGCAATGTCTGGCTTCAAGAATTCTTGTCTGGCTTGCTTGAATGTCTCCTTTTTGTTCTGCACATCAAACTACTTATGTGGTTCGACATTCTTCTTCACCCTTTGGTGTTGTGTTGGATATTGTCTTATTGCCTCATCTCTTGTCTTAGCTCCTCCGCGTGAAACTATGTTTATATTTATTCCATCATCCATTGCTTCTGCAGAAATACATTGAACATTCTGATTGTTCTGATTTCTCTTTTCTTGGATCTTCCCCAACAATGTCATATAGTCTTCTGTGTCATGATCTGATGCACGAAAATACATACATGTCGCAGGTAGAAGTGGAAATTATCTTGCACAGTGTCATGGTTTTTGACATGTATGCCATACCACTAGTCATATAAGTCTTCCAAATCCTCCTCTACCTCATCCTCCACCTCTGTAGCGAGCTTGGTCTCGTCACGGGGTGTTGTAATGAGGCACCTGATTGTACTGCGTGGGATTATAATTTGGTTGCATGATATTATAATGTGGTTGTGTAATGTTATATTTTTGTAGAGCAGTGTTATATGGGGATGGTACTTGGTTAAATTGTGGTGCATCTTTCCCTGTCATCATTTCTGCATGCACCCTATAGGTTTCTGATGTTCTTTCCCTCATCAACTCCATTCTCCTACAATCTTTGTCATCATGGCCCCACTGACTTGCAAAAGTTGCAATATTAACTCTTAGGCACTTTATGGTATTTATGAATCATTGGAAAATGATATGGATCATGCCTCTATGTCTTACATATCTCACAACACAGTCCTCCTGATTAAAAAGGGTTTGGTAGTCCTATTTCCATGTACTGCATGAAAGTTGGGCATTCATTCTTGTGGTGTCCTTCTGTCCTACATGTGGTACATTAAACAACTTCCCTTTTTTGCTTACCCCTTTTCTGGTTTAGTGGAAATGTTAAATTCTTCATATCCTCCTTCAGATCCTCTATTGTTGGATCTGTCTTCTGATATTGGTTCTCTTCCAGTTGTAAGGCTTCCTGTAGAGCCTCTGCCTGAGTTTGAAACATCTATTGTCTCAAAGGTTATTTCAAGTGTTGTAGTAGGGAATTCACAAATAGATGTCTATGCTGCATATCTATCATGAAATACTTCAACTTTCCCTTCAATTGTTTTAATCTCTGGTCAATATCCAAGATAGATTCCCTTGTTTTTTTTCTGATCTCTATCATCTCATTCATGTAGCGATCCTCTGAGCTAGGCTTCTGGAATTCATTTATCAACAACTTCTTGATATCTACAATCATTTTGGTTGTTTCTGGTGGACTGTTTGCAACTAAGATCATGTACCAATCCAGTGTGTGGTTTCTTAGTGTGATATCTAGCTGTGCAAGTCTTTTATCCTCCTCTGTGATCTGCTTTGCTTCCCATATATTTTCACAGATGAACAAGTGCTTCTCAGGGTCCTCAGATGCCTCTCCCTTGAATTATGGTAACCTAATGGTGGGATCATGTCCTTCCATCCTGAGTGATGAACTAATACCTCTGTGCGATGTAGATCCTTGACCAATGCTTCATGAAATGGCTCCCCCAGTTGTTTCTCCCTGTGTAGATGTACTTCTTATTGTGTTTCTTCCACTGAAATTCGGTTGTCTAAATGGTGGTGTTCTTTCTGGTGTATTAGTCGCACATGGGTTTATGGGTTCCACACTGACACTGATATGGATAGGATTTCTACCTTCAGTTCCTGCCCTTATACCTCATGTCTTACTTTCATATGTCGCGTGCATGATTTCCTCAATCTTCTCCACATCCTGGAGATCCTCTACCTCTTCTTCATCACTTTCCAAGCCTTCCCTCACAGCTATGGATCTCTTCTTATTGTTCATCTTGTATTGGTAGGGTTCCCCACTGCGCGTTCTTCCAACTGTTACCATGATCTACTTGATTTGGTCTTCCTCCATCATGATTGGGTCGAAGGCCTCCTCCTTCTTTCCTTTATCCATCTCTTCCTCCATTTCTCCGGCTCTTGTCAGTGCTTCCCCCCTTCCCCCATGCATGCAAGGAAGTTTAGTTGTCTGATGCCATTATCATTACACCTTTTTCATACAGTAAAATATTGATGGAAGTATACAACGATATGATATACCTACCTCTAGGTCCCTTCATGAACTATTTCTCCATTGTGCTCTGAGACTTCACAATATCTACTGCAAATTCTGTGATAAATCCTGCAACAATGTTGTCTAACCAAAGATCTACTGCGCATGTAAATTTATTGTTAACTTGTTGTAACTGCGCGATCTCCACGGAATTCCACTCTAGATCTCTGATCTGATTTGTAGGGTGGTTGTATTTCAACCTCAATATCCACTCCTGCAACACATGCGAGAAATCACAGAAAAATACTTCATGCAAGCCGCTCAATACTTACTTGTCCAAATATTTGCGTAGTGTTAACTTCAAGTTTTTGTTATCTTTCTGTGCAAATTACAAATCCTTTTTTTTAAACAACTCTTGATCTCCACCTTCATTGAATTCCACGGTCTAAACATCCCCTTTTATATTCTCATTCTTTTTAATGTTTTCTCACCAGATATGACATTCTTTTCACGATTCTTCAACAGATCTCATTCACTCAATCCCATTCTGTTCCAACTGGAAATAGAACCATTTTTTGGTTTCTTATTTCCTCTAACTGCTCCTTGGATAACCTAGGTTCATGTCTACTATAGTTTCCAACAAAACCACCTAAACTATCAGACTCCTGGTAAACCAGAAGGCAACACAACACACATAATGCACTGCGTAGTCTCACCCGAGATAGTTCTTATGGGTGGCTACAACGCTCAGGTGCTTGCATCCTGCGAATGAGTGGGGATATGGGATTAAAATTTGTGATCTTCATTTGTTACTTTAACATTAAGATTATATTGAATATCCTGCCATTCTTATTCATGCATGTAAAATAACAGATCTAGCTAGTCATTCACGCATTTGTCTAACATCTAATCATTCACAATAAAGGAAATACACATTATTCAATCACATAACACATGATCTACCATGGTTCACCCCTTTTGGGCTACGTCCACAAAGATTTGGATTCTCTTCTCTTTTATTATGGTGTTTCCAAAACTACAACGTTGCGTGCATTACAACACTCCATCAAATGGTTCATGATATACAATGAGGTAGACTAGATCACACTAGGCTCCTCAACCTATGATATAACCCTCAATATATACCTTATTTCCTCTCCTCATCTCAACAACTTACAAAATGAGATTGGATTTTATAGACATTCAGTCTTCAAACAACATAGTAACAATGACCGACCCCCGACCTAGACCTCCTAAGTACCTATATATACATGTTTTTGTCTTACCAACCATTGCATTATTTTACCAAAACCCTAACCCTAGCATGGTTAGGTATTCTTGCATGCGTGCCTCACATGCTTTCCTCCTCTTGCATGCGTTTTTGCTTCCCACATGCTTCTTTTCTTGCCAGCTGTATTTCTCCCATGTCGTGCTTTTCTCCCAAAATGGGCTTGCACCCAACAAAGACCCAATAGCTTCATGTATTCATTAGCCTTTTTGTGAAGATAATCCTAGTTGATATTTGAAGGTACTGATATGAGAGGTTCCCTTGTTCCATCTTGACATATTTATAATGTTATATGTGGAGCCCTATCTAACTTTTGCTCCATGATATTACCAATGCTAACCACTGTTGTAATAGTATTAGATCTAGATTTTGTATTCCATAACTACCATTCATTACCTTCAAGTCACCATTTTTAAACACATCCTTATGGTGGTATAAAGTTCTTATTTTTATTCCATAATCTTGATAGCATGGACTTTGACATATATCTAATGTGTCAAGCTTCATTACAAGTAGAGCTCTCTTTTTTATTTCCCTTTGTTTGGTAATAACAACATTTCATGCTAGAGAATTGATCACAAATTCTCTTCTTGAATATTCATTCATATGATGCACCTTATTAATAACCTCAATCATTGAGCTCAACAATATTTTAGAAATACAATTGTTTTTACAACAAGGTGTAGTGTGCATGCTTGTAATGAAAGAAATTTTATCAAATGTTTCAACAAAGTTTGTACTCAACTTCCTTTTAGAATATGCACTCATCTTTCAGCATCTCAACTAGTTGCATGGCCTTGTTGTCATTATTTGTACATCAGAATAATCTACCCATAGGTGGATATTCCAACTATAAAGGAGTAATTGCTTCTGTCACATCCCATAATTTAACCTTAATTTCCTTTTCAATTTCCTTTAATATTACATTTAAGGGGGCACCAGTAAGTTCAATTAAGTGGTTCATAGGCCATCTCAAGAGAGAACCTTTTGATTTGTAACATTTATCACATTAAATGAAGGATTTTTTGATTAAAAATTTGAACTCATTATCATTTAGTTGTGCAAATAATAATACCTATCCTTCTATAACATTTGAAATTGTTCATTTGGTGATATAATTTGGCTCTAAAGAACATTAATGTATCAGTTTCACCTTTTCTCTTAAGAACTAAATGTTGTGATTCTAGTTCATTTGTGTTGATGAATATTTTAATTCATTAATTCCTTTAACCCTTAGGATGGAACATTTTTTGAAATCCACTATTTTGTTTATTGTCAAAGGTACTGAACTACCATTGTGTAACTCAGACAAGGAAATGTCACAAGGCAATAATAGTTCGTTCACTAGCATACCAAATTAGAGAGGTGTTGATGTTTGGATATATTAAGACTGAAACAACAACCTCATGAGGATATAAATCCCACTATATTTTTATAGAGGTGGTACTCCTCTCTGCATAAATTAAAGCAATAAATATCCGGGGTTTGTTGTCTAAGCATTCTTCCTAATCCAGGATATTGAAGATCTATCTTTATTGGTTCTTTAACAACCTGATCTGATCTTTATGTGCAACAATAAGTCTTTTAACAATAAAATAGATTGAAGAAATAATTCAATATCAACATATCTATGTGCTCATGATCATATATACAACCTTATGAATCAAATGCAAATAGAGGATAAATTCATATGTAAAAGAATAAAATACTTTTGATCATCTCAAAGAATTTTAAAAGAGTATTGCAGTTAAAACAAAAGAAAAATTGATAAGCATACTTCAAACACTCTGGAATCCAAAGACCTGAAATATCATTGAATTCATGCCCCTAAGTAATTATTTAATGAGTTTTATTCGTGAAAGATATTCAACAATACAATTGACTAAATGTTCAGAAATGAAGCTTGTCAAACGCAAGATTAAGTTTCAATGAATTCAATAGAAATAACAAATTACATCTGACAGTCACATACATGGTTGTGAATAATCCATGATCATATAAGAAAATTCTTTGAAGTATACAAGAAAAACACTCAAGAAGTCAACCTTATTCAGAAATATGAATCAAAGGCCTTGAGAAAATGGCATAGAAGAAGAAAAAGAATGGATAAGATGGAGATCTTTTTTCATTGATCATAATCTTCGATGCATACTGATGGTTGATCCCTTCTATTCTAATCTTCTGATTACCTTTCTTATAACACTTTGATGAATCCCTCTCTTGCTTTTAAAAACTGGTTCTTCTAACTTCTCGTGTAGTTAGGGATTTCTCTTTCTTGAAATAATTGATTTAATTGATTATTCAAATAAGTAAATCCTTTATTAATTCACTTTTTAACATCCGCATTTTCAAGTGGGCACTTTTTCATCTTTTATAAAAAAAATTCAATAAACTTTTATTTTAATTTTATTTTAATTAACTACCCCTTTAAAGAGAGGACAATGTATTAATTTTTTGGATATGATATTCAACCTTGCCATGGAAACTAATTTACATGTTATATTCACATATCATCTTTCCAATGAGTCCTTCTGGGCGCAATTTAGATTCTTGGATCTCAAGATATGACCTCGTGAAGTTGAGGTGTCCAACAGATTTATCAACAAGGCATAAAAATATTATTGATTGTTCTTTAATTTTTTGGGAACATTATGAAAAATTTCATCTCTCAATACCTATCTCACCATATTCCTCTTTGAAATACCTTTCCAACGAGGTAAACTTTGCACAATTCCGACTCACGAATCTCACGATATGGCCTTCAGAACAACAAGACTCAGCAGCGGTTGATTGATCTTCATGGGGCAATCTGGGCCCTTGGTTTTAAATTCGTCTTCCTTTGAAAATTTTGACTTTTATTCATAAATGGATATCCCACATGCATGGGATTTTAATAAATTTTAGTGTATATATTACAAAGTATGATATATGGATATTTAAGAATTCGACCTTCCTAGGAAATTAGTTAATAACTAATATTTTGACCAAAAGTCATCCTCCACCCATACCTAGTCAGTGCCTAGTGGCATCCTCGTAATCGCCCAATTAGCATGAGTCAACAATCCACATGTCACCACATGTCATCGTGTGATAGGTCACCATCAATTGCCACATGTCACCAATAATAATATTCCATGTGTCACCAATTGTGAGATGCCATGTGTTTACCATGTGTCATAGTAATTTGTTTCCATATGTCTCCAAAAGTGGGCCACCATGTGTCATGTAATAATTAGTTGGTTTATGGATTGTTCTCATTGGTTGGTAATTATTGTGATTAGTTTAATACATTAGTTAAAAATTGGAAGGAGAAAATAGAACGAGAAGTGGGTAGGGGAAAGTGAGGGTGGTAGAGGGATAAGGGTGATGTAAGGGGAGGGTAAATTGTAGGTGGCAGAGGAGTGTGGCGGGTTAGGGAGATGGAGGGATAAGGAGGTGAGGGAAATGGGTAAGTCCACGAGTCCTCCAACCCTCCGTGGTGTGGAGAGAATGAAGTGAGGGGGGTGAGTGGGTAAGACAAGTCTGATCGCTCGCTAAACTAAATAAAAATAAATTTAAGTATAGATAAAGGGGGCAGGGAATATGGGAGAGTATGAGAGGTATAAGGAGAACAATGTTGTAATAAGGAGAAGAGAGAAGAGTGGAGCATGGAGGGTATGGTGAGTGAAAATTCCATGCTATAATAAGAATAAACTACATGAGTCTTGAAACCATAAAGATTCAAGGAAACATGGGTTATGAACCCATGAGTAATAGATTCAAGAAAACATGGGTTATGAACCCATGAGTAATAGATTCAAGAAAACATGGGTTATGAACCCATGAGTAATAGAAGAAAATTCATGGGTCATGAACCCATGTTTTATATGTGAAAAATTGAGTAAAAAGGGTTAAGTATGATAGATAGAGAGGAAAGTACTTAGTCAAAAACTTGAATATGGAATGGTTCCAAGAATTGAATGTGGTTCTGAAGAGTTGGTCATGCTTCCACATGGAAGAAGCATTTTTTGCATGTTTGACAGAAACCTGGATATCTTGAGCATAAGAACTCAGATTTTGAATCCGTAAAATGAATGGAGAAGCTGAGATTGATGGCTACACAATGAAACTATAATTGTTCAAAAATGTTCTTTTTCTAACATCTATTTTTTTTTCAAGAGAGGGAAAATAAAGATGGCCAATTTTTCGTCAACAACTGGCTCCAACTAAGGGACAATGATCCCCTGTGGGTTGTTGAGAACATCAGAATCTGAAGACCAACTTCCTTATCCATTGGGATATGCAGTCATATTCACAATTAATTCTTGTATTTATTATGTCATGGAGTTAACTTCAAATATAACCTTAACTTAGCAATTGCTTTATTGTTCAAAATTTGATTGAAAAAATAACTAGAAATAAGATCTACCTACCCTATCTTACTTGAAGGGAAGGGACATTTTTAGGTGTAGGTAGATTTCCAATGGATCCATTCAAGCATCCATCCGATTTTTGGAATGAACTCTATAATTAAAGTACATATTGGATCTTGTACCAAATAGTCGGGGGCATGTCCAAAGTGTGATGGAGAAAAAATGAACTAGATGCACTGAGAATTTGATTGTTTTGCTTTTCCAACAATCCTTTGGAACCTTGTTTCAATGAAACCAATTATTGGTTTCTCAAGAATGTTGTTGTTTTTTATTTGATGAGTATTTTCCAATCTGAAAAACACTTTCATCTTTCTCCTTATCTCCAATCACTTCGAAGAATATTGATTTATCAACAATGTCTTGAAAACATTATTCTTTCATGCAATGACCATGTTTCCATGGTGAGGTTGAAACGATGAATTTATGTTGAAAATTTGTTGGGAATTGTAAGGTTGTATTTTGTCATTCATCAATAAATTCACAATCTTCAGAAATAAAACATATCACCAATGTATCCTCTTGGTGCAAATTTCCTCATTTTGATGTTTGGAGGATATCTTCTTCATTAAAATTTGTTTCAGGTGAGCAATTGACATCATGGAATTCTTACACAAAGTGATGAATCTTACCAATATTTATGTTCATCCAATTTAGACATTTTTCTTGTGGCTAGATGTAAACTGGCTGCGCAATTTGATATTTTTTCGCAACACTTTCATCATGATTACATTGAATTAAATCCTTGTGTTCATATTTGAACTCATTATGATCATTGTCCTCAAATTGAGCACATGAGAGGTTGAAATTCCCTTCCAATGGAGCATACAGAGGATGATCTTTTTCTTGAATTGAAATATTATAGTCTTCTTTTTCAGTTTCAAGAACAAGATCTGAAAAAAAAATCATGTCTTTCATCAAAATTTTCTTCTAAGTCCATTCCTATATTGTATTGAAAATATATTGGGAATTTTAATATATTAGCACTCATTTCAAGAATATCTCTTTCAATGACTTGATATCGCTACATTAACTCTTTCCAATTTCACTTTCTGTCTTGCTTCAATAGAAATATTAAATTCATGATAAAGGTATTTTTATATCAACTGAAAATAATGACATCGTTTGGAAACATTTATCGAGTAATTTCATAAAGAACTTTCATGAATTTGAAAGTGAAATCTTTGACTGTTTCTTCCTCATTCATATGAATTTCAACCAAATTCAAGAAAATGGAATATGGAGATTTTCTTGGAAAATATTTCTCCACAAATAAATTTTCTAGTACATCCCAACTAGTGATGGTTTTAGATAGTAATGAATAAAACCATTCACCAACATATTATTTTAGAATTAAGATGAAAAGACGACATAAAATATCATTTTCAGTCACATTAAAAATTTCACAAGCACTGTCAAATTTAATCAAATGTTTCTTTGCATCCTCTGAAGTATTCCCAAAGAATATGGGAAACCTGTCCATGGAAATATCTGGAAAGGGATGAACTTCTCCTTGAAAATTGAGTAGAATTATATGAAATTGTTTCTTTCTTTGGACACCCTCTCCCTTTATTGTGTCTTGAACAACTTTTGTTGATACCGGTGGAGAAGGAAAAACATCTTCAAAACATGAAAGAAATTCCTCATAGGAATATTCATATTGATCTTCTTGAAACTTTGGATTATTTTCAGTGAAGTCACCAGGGAATATTTCTTTAAAATATAGAGTTTCAATGATGGAGTCACTGGGGATATCATTCTCCCAAATCTTGAATGATTCTTTGTTTCTATGGAAATTTTCACAGCTAATTTGTGACTGCAATTTCAAGAATATTTCTTCAAGGCCATTTAATTCTTTTTACACAAGGTTTTCAAAAACCCAATTCATCTTGAATCTATCTCTGGATATTTTTTCAAAATTTCAACCAGATTGCATCAAATATTCCAATAATATATGATTTTAAAGGTATAAAATTTCTTGAAAAAAAATCACTCCCAAGTATGGTCGCCAAAAACGTTGATGTTTGGATCTGTTTAGACCGAAACAACAACCTCATGTGGATAGAAATCCCCCTGCGTTTTTATAGAGGTGGTACTCCTCTTTGGATGAAAGATATATATTGAATATCTTGGATTAGGAATAATTCTTAGAAAACAAACCCCAGATCTTTATTGCTTTAATTTATACATGGAATGGTTCTTTAACAACCTGATCTGCTCTTTTTGTGCATCGAGAATTATTTTAACAATAAAAATGATTGAAGGAAGGGTTCAATATCAAAATATCTCTTTGCTGAACATCATATATACAACCCTCTGAATCAAATACAAATAGAGTATAAATCCTTATCTTCTCACAAGGAAAAGAAGAAAATTGTTTTGATCATCTCAAAGAATTTAAAAAGAGTATTGTAGTTAAAACAAAAGAGAATTTGTTTAGCATATTTCAAACATATCACACTCTGGAATCCCAAGATCTGAAATATCATTGAAGTCACGCCCCTAAGTAATTCTTTGTAGAGTTTTATTCATGAAAGATATTCAACAATACACAACATCTTAGCAAATCAATTGACTAAATCTTTAGAAATGAAGCTTGTCAAACACAAGACTAAATATCAATGGATTCAATAACAAACTTGGCTTACATCTGGTAGTCACATACATGGTTGTGAATACTCCATGATCATATAAGAAAAGTCTTTGAAGAATACAAGAGAAACACTCAAGAACTCAACCTTATTCATAAATATGAATCAAAGGCCTTGATAAAATAGCGTACAAGAAGAAAAAGAATGGATAATATGGAGATCTATGTTCATTGATCAGAAGCTTCATTTCATACTTATGGTTGATCCCTTATATTATGATCTTATGAAACCCTCTCTTGCTTTTAAAAACCGCTTCTTCTAACTTCTCGAGCAGTTAGGAATTTATCTTTATTGAAATGATTGCTTTAATTAACACTTCAAATAATTATCCTTAAATAATTCACATCATTAAAATCCACATTTTGAAGTGGGCCCTTTTTCATCTTTCATAAAAGTTTTTAAATAAACTTTTATTTTGAAATTTTTTAATTAACTTCCCCTTTCAAGAGAGGATTGTTTTTTAATTTTTTGGATGTGATATCAAACCTTTTAGCCATGGAAACTAATTTATATGTGATCTTCATTGTATTATATTTCCAACGAGTCCTCTTGGGCACAATTTAGATTCGTGGATATCAAGATATGACCTCGTGAAGTTGAGGTGTCAAGTAGATTTATCAGCAAGGCAAAAAAATATTGTTGACTATTATTTAAATGTTTTAGAAAATTATAGAAAATTTTAGCTCTCAATAGTTGTCTCATCATATTCGTTGTGGAAATACCTTTCCAACTAGGTAAAGTTTGCACGATTTCGACTCCCAGATATTGAGATATGGCCTTCAGAACAACAAGACTCAACAATCGTTGATTGATTTGCATGGGGCAATCTGGGCCCATGGTTTTAAATTCGTCCTCCTTTAAAAAATTTGACTTTTATTCATAAGTGGATATCCCACATGCATGGGATTTCAAGAAATTTTAGTGTATATATTACAAAGTGTAATATATACTTAGTAAGAAACAAACAAGACTATAGAGATTTAAGAATTTGTCCTTCCCCAGGAAATTAGTTAATAATTAATATTTTGACCAAAAGTCATCCTCCACCCATGCCCAATCAACGCCCAGAGGCATCCTCGTAATATCCTAGTTAGCATGAGTCAACAATCCACATGTCACCACATGTCATCGTGTTATAGGTCACCATAAATTGCCACATGCCACCAATACTAATATTCCATGTGTCACTAATTGTGAGCTTCGATGTGTCTACCATGTGTCACAGTAATTTGCTGCCACGTGTCTCCAAAAGTGGGATGCCATCGACATTGACATCATGAATCATCCTGAGTCACTACCTAAATCAAGCATCTGTCACTTTTTTTTCCAACATGTCATACATTTTAGTGATTCTATGGAACTACACCTTAGCTTGACTACTCCTTTCGGCCATATCTTCCATGAGCTGCATGGTGACTAGGTTTTGTAGCAACTCTCCTCCTTCCACGCCTTTGCGTTTGACATTAATTTTTGCTGCATTGATCTCGATGACCAACTTTGCCTTTTCTTGCAGGGGATCCAATTAATCCTATCATGCAATCTTCTGTGCTTGTACTGCCTTTTCCTCTGCTTGTAATGTCTTCATCTCTACAAAAGTTTTGATCTTTTCTCTGTCTTGATCATTGTCTGTCATTGTTTGATGTCTTCTAAGGACGTATGTAGTTTGTCCTCCTTCCCCTACAACTCTGGTAAGTATCCATCCTCTAGAAGCTATGTCTATAGCAAGGCGCTCTTCTCCAATAGTTCTGTCATCCTGTGTATGTACTACACGATGTTTTCTCCAGAAGCTGTCATATATTTCTCTCTTTGTGCTCTAATTTCTGGGGGAGTTGTGGGAACTACGCACTCCTCTAGTTATTTGATTTGGTCTTTGTAGTTTTGAAGCATCTGTACTATATACTGCATTTTCTCTTGCGCTGACACTCCCTGTACCCCTTCGCTCTCCGAGATGGATTGGAATATAGTGTGTATCTAGTTTTCCATTTCATCCACCTTCTGCTATGCCATCCTTTTCTACTGATGATGCAGGAAAATATTTCCACCTCAGCAATGCACTAGCACCAACCCTCTCCTTTTTCCCTCGAATTTTAAAAATTCAATATAATGAAAGAAAATTAAATGTTGTAAGGATGAGTAGAGCCGAGTTATTGCCTTTGTACATGAAGTATATGAAGTTGCCTTTAATAGGCTTGAGATGGACATATCTCGAGCATAGCCTCATATATGAATTGTTAATGATCATTCAATATAATCTACCTCAGTAGATAGGATTTATAAATGGTGATTAGACACCACTAGAGTAGTTGGAGGGAAAGGCTCGAGGAGCCCCACTTGTATAAATATTTGTAAAATATGCCCAATAGAGGTGTTTGAAGGGAGATTGTAAATCATTGTAAGCCAAGAGGAGAGAGCCGAGACTCTGTTACAGTTCGAGCTTGTACACATTGTAAACATACATTCATATTAATACAAAGAGAGCAGTTTTTCATGCATATGAGTTTTTAGTGCGTTTATGTGTTTAATGAATGTTATCTGTGTGCTTATGAATATATGTTGTAGATGTATGTGATAGGATTCCATTTGCAGGGATAAGATAGATTCCACTATCTGTTGTGGGTTTTTTGGATTAATTATGGATTCTTTAGGCTGTGCAAGGAGTGCACAATAGAGTATCAAAACCTTTGTGATCCAGTGCAAGGAGTTCACATTTGAACTCTTATGAGTTAGAGAAGAACGTGCCAGGAGGGAACACCATAACATTTATAGATTCAAGAGGAGCCTCAAGGTTACTAAACACCTTGGAGAGGAAAGTCTGTGTAGGAGAAATTGCAACTAGAGTTGTTGAATACTCTAAGAGCTTTGCTAGGTGGGGATCGAGCAGGTGGAAGTGTGCACAAGTGAAATCTGTTTCGAGTTTAGAGGAGGATAAGTATCAAGGAAGACACCCAAGAGTTACTGAACACTCTCAAAACCCATGGAAGGAGATACTTCAGAGTTACTAAACACTCTGAAGGAAAGGGATTAGCAAGGAGTGCTTTGAGAAGGTGCAAAGAGTGCACAAAACCAACACATTCTGAAGTGTTGGAGGAAATCAAGGAGAAACAAAGTTACTGAACACTCTGTGGGAGAGCTCTACAAGTGTGCATGGAGTGGATGTAGGGGATGCATCAGTGAACATGAAGGATTTTAGGAAGCAGGGGGAATACCTATGCAAGGAGTGCACCAGGCCAACACTTAGATGAAGTGTTGAAAGTTTGAAGCTGTCTGGAGGCTTAGTCGAGCGCAAGGAGTGTGAGAGATTCAAAATTATGGGAGAAAGGTTTCCAAGAGGGAAAACCACAAGGTTAAGACTCAGACGAGATTTGAGTGCAAGTCTGCAGAAATATCACAAGGAGTGTGCCAGAGGTAAAGTGGGTTTTTCTTTACAAAGATCAGAAGGAAGAACATCAAGTTGCTAGGTGTTGTGAGTGGGAAATCCCTCTACAGACTAGCACTTAGGGTTTTATCATGCATGCAGAAAAGACCTAAAGAATCCTACTTTCTACTGTCATCCCGGACCTAATCCCCATTATTCTTAAGCAAATACATAATTAAGAAGATCAAGTGAGCATACCTTATTTCGGGCATTTGATATCGATCCTTCTTCACGCTTCATCATTCTTTGACTGTAGCTCTCCTCCCAAGGCTGGCCTACATTCACATAAGAAAAACAAAGAACTCCACATGCATTTAATCTACAGGTTAATGGGTTAGAGATTTAATCAACATGTATGCAATAAACCATGAAAACCTCATATGGTGGGATGGGAAAAGTACTTCTTTATTATTAACTTCAATAAATCAACTTACAATGATGAAGCTGACCACTGTGCCATGAACCTGGTCTTGGGATCCTCTTCAACTGTCCTCCAACTTCTTTTCTCTATACTTCTCTTTGCACAAGGATGGCTAAAGGTTGGGACAAGGGGAATGCACAATCAGGTATAGTTTCTTTACTATGATTCTCCTCTTCCAAATGGGACCCCTAACCCTTCCTTTATAGGTTAGAAGAAGCTAGGTATTTGGTCGAACTTCCGGCCCTGCATGACCAAAAGGTTTAGTTAACTTACCCAAAGTTGTGTGTTCTGTCAACAACTTTCCTTTTTTCGTGCTTTTGTAGGTACATGCGGGCTGTCTTGGGTCATCTAGCGTGTACATGCGTGCAGTAATGTAGCAGGGCGCGTGGGCCTTTATGAAAGGGTTTTTTAAGAAGAGTTGTTTAGCAGTGTTTTGGAAAAGAAGGAATCTGAGATGGCTTGATGCCAGGTAAGAATGTCTGGTGAAAATTAGGGTTATAATAGATGCCCCCTAATGTGTGAGGTCAGAAGAGCATCTGATGGATGAAATACATTAACAATCTTCACCAATGTGTCGAACAAGTGAGCTCAGGGACCAGAAATCGTGAGGTGTCATCTGCAAAAATAATAATTGTCTCATCGAGGCAGGCATACCCATGCTCAGGATAAAATAAAATCATGGCTACCAATCAAATACACTGTAGATCCATGTCATATAACTATATAAAGTGTAGCCGCAAGCAATACATAGCGGAGCTACATCTCGAAATAAAAAATATATACGTATAAAGTATCCATATTCTTAGAAGCTGATAAGGCCTGATGGCTGGAGATGAGGTCTTCATAGCTTGAGCAACAACTTTAAAATATTCAAAACTCGAGTAGGAGTGTAATATGAGTGTACAAATTCACTACCCAAAGGTCTTTGACGGCTCGTCGATCATGGAATAGAGAATCTTGACGATCAGACGGAATTCTTCATTGATTTTGAACAAAGACTTGATTGGACGTTCAGGATGGTCGGGTATGAGGGCAAGAGACAAACTGTAGAGGGGCAGACTCAGGCTTGGTAAAAACTTCCCTTGTATAAAAATCCAAGAGGAAGATACAATCCTCCAATATCAAGAGAGATTTTAACTCTCCATCCTTTCCCCTTCCTTCCACCCAATAATATATGAGAGATAATAAAACTTTACATTAAATCATCACCACAACCAATCATTACATAGAACCTGATAATGCTTCCTAAGACTTCTTCAATTTTTGAAATTATTCAATTCTTGGAGTACTCTGATCCTATAGATAATATTACTCAATGTATTGTCTGAAACACCTCCAATTTTCACTCCTTGAATCCTCCCAAAAAAGAGGTTATAGAAAGAATGGTAGACTTTATTCAATTCTAGTCTATTCATGAGAGTGAACTTGCACAGAATGCCCTGCACTCAATAATTAACATCTAATTATGAAACTCACACAAAAGAAAATACATTCCATACTCGTTCCAATGAAAATAGTCCCACTTCATTTGGATTATCAATGAATGAGTTTTTACTATTTTACCTGGAACACCTGTTTATTGACTAGCTTCAGGACTGGTCACAAACCCTATCTTCCACAGAATGTATCTCCATAATTATAGCGAATCAAGAGATGAAATTTTTACCAGAGGTCACTTGATATGTCTTCTCAATACCATAGATATTTCACTATCTGAATCATTCTAGAAAAAAAGTTATAGAAAAAATGGTAAGATGACCTGAAAATAACATACCTTAGAACACATCACCAAAAGACTCCATCCTCCCTTGAAATTTGGCGTTCTTTACTTCTTATTTCCTCTCAAATTCGACTTGTATCAAAATGAATGTATAATGATGTTTATTTATACCATTTATGTCACTTAATTTTAACATTAGGGCCGACCTGACACTTTCTTATTTTGTAATTCTTTTCTTTAATTATCTTCAGGGCCTACATGTACTTCCTTCTTCAATTCACTTTGTCATCTTCACAAATTCATTTCTCCTCAACCATGAGGATCCATGTGATGTGCCACACACCACCAGAAACAACATGATGTATACTATCCATTCATGGGTGTTGTATATTCATGTGCATTGTCCTTCATGTCCAAATACCTTTATCAATCTTGCGGTCCAAAACCCATGACTAGGGTTGACATCAATGACAAAAACCAATCTTCCAACAATATCCCCCTTTGTCATTGATGGAAACACTCATGCTCCCCCTATCATCATGATCCCAATTTCTCTCCTCCTTTGAAATCAATGGCAAAGGTTAGGGCTACTCCCCCTGAGTTTAATGGAAAAATGTAACTCTCTTCTTTGGGGCTGCTCCCCCTGAACACGTGGCACTCAATAGTACTTCATCCTTATTTTTGGTCTTGGGGACTTTTTCTTCCTTAGAATCCTTTTGTGTGGCTTTTGTCTTCTCTTTCTTCTTCATGGCTAGGATGTATATTTTGTTCGGCCTTGTTGTTGCAGTTGCAACCAATCTTCTTGAGTTATTTTCTCTGATTTTACATTTTTGGGAATCAAACGTAAGAGTGTATCCTTCATCACACATTTTACTAACACTGAGTAGATTATGATTCAAGTCTTCAACCAATAGAAAATTATTTTCTTTTACATTTTTTCTTCCAAGCTCTACTACACCTTCTCGAAGTATTTTGGTAGATGAGTCATCTCCAAATGCAACATTGCCACCCTTTCTCTTCAAGCTGATGAATTTGTCTTGATCCCCGGTCATGTGTGAAGAGCATCCACTATCTATGTACTATTCATCTTCTTCTTTACATTCTTCAGTGGTCAATGCTATTCGACAATCTTCATTGTTTGGAATCTCTTTCCTTCTCCATACTGTGGTTGGCATAGGGACATCTTCATTCATATATCTGCAATCTTGTGGTTTGTGGCCAAGATAATTACATTTGTAGCATGCAATATTTTTGTCCATCAATGGGGAAAATGAATTATAACTTCTGTTGACAAATCCATGATTATTTCCATATCTTCTATTTACACCATTCATGTTTCTTGCGTATGTGTTCCTTTCATTGATTCTAAAATTAATTGCCTTATGTCCAAAAATTTTGCAAGTATAACAATGACCAAGAAAGAATTTTTGATACCTTGGAGTAAGTGGGATTCTTTGTGATGTAGTCCATCTAGGTTCATGATCTATTCTTCTATAGTTTCCTTCATACTAATTGAATCTTCTTTGATTCCTGAAGGTAGGAGGTCTTCTTGGATATTCATCTCTTTTGTAATCATTCCTTCTTTCTGGTATCCTGGTCCACTTCTCATCAACTGTCCGTGTAGCTCTTTCTTCAACCTTCTTGTTGGTATTTGCATCTTATTTGTATGAAGTTTCACCCATGCATCCAAGATGTGTTAAGTCTTTTGGAACTTGAGAGTTTCTTAACCTCTTCCTCAATGAGACAACTTCTTGTTCAAGTTTCTCACAATCTTCTTCTTTCTTCATTATTTATACATTCCTTACTTCTCCTATTCTTCTTTCTTCTTCAAGTAGAGTTTTCAAGGAAATGGTTTCTTCTCTTAGTTTCTCAAAGTATTCTAATTGTTTCTTCAAGATTAAAACTATCTTTTCACAACTACCCAATTCACTTCTTAGTTTTCTTTGCGTGTCTTTGAGCTTGCTATTTTCAATCTCAACATGCTTCAATTTTTTAAAATTCTCATCTTCTTGTTGAATAATTTTTTCTTCATGATTTTCTTCTTATTCATTGGAATTTTCTTCTTCAGTGTCATTTCTTTCAATCCTTGG
>ML783645.1:409776-431375 GCA_009831015.1 Picea engelmannii
AGCTTGCTATTTTCAATCTCAACATGCTTCAATTTTTTAAAATTCTCATCTTCTTGTTGAATAATTTTTTCTTCATGATTTTCTTCTTATTCATTGGAATTTTCTTCTTCAGTGTCATTTCTTTCAATCCTTGGATGAGGACATTCAAATTCAACATGGCCTACTCCTTCACAATTAAAGCAAAAGAACTAACCTCTATTTTATTCTTTGAAATCTGAGATGTTGTGATTTGCTTCAACTTCTTCTTCTGCGTCTTCCCTTACATAAAGGTCTTGTAGCTTGTCCCAAATATCTTTTGATGATGCACATGATCCCACCTTGGATTTCATTGAATATGTCAATCCATCCAGAATGGTATCTATTGCCAATTTGTTGTTCCTTTTTGCTTCCTTTGGAGCTACAGTCTTTGATTTCTTCAAAGCATTGTATCCTGAAGCAACTGAGAACCAAACATCTACCCCAATATCTTTCAAGTAAGTTTCCATTCTATTAATCCAGTATTCAAAATTTCTTCCATCAAATGGTGGAATCCCATTTGGAATTTTGTCTTCCATTTCTTCTTAGGATCTTCCTTCTAGTGGTTAAACTGTACTGAAGGTAACCCGCTCTGATACCAATTGTTGATACTGAGAGGGGGGTGAATCGGAATCAAGTACAATTTAAAACATTTTTCAACTTATACGTAAACCATTCAACTATATCCAAGGAGCAATGAACAATAGTATAAGAGTTACACCAATACACCATAATACACCATGCACAATATATGAGAAATAATCAATAGTTATTGTTCAAGGGAAGTAATGACTTCCAAAGGTAGCTACAGCTTTCAAATGTAAAGGGAGGGATAAAAATCCAAGAGGAAGATACAATAATACAATATCAAGAGAGAGTTGAACTCTCCATCCTTGCCCCTTCCTTCCACCCAAGAATATATGAGAGATAATAAAACTTTACATTAAATCATCACCATCAACCAATCATTACATAGAACCTAATAATGCTTCTCGAGATTTCTTCAATTTATGCAATTATTCAATTCTTGGAGTACTCTGATCCTGTAGATAATATTACTCAATGTATTGTCTGAAACTCCTCCAATTTTCACTCCTTGAATCCTCCCCAAAAAGAGGTTATAGAAAGAATGGTAGACTTTATTCAATTCTGGTCTATTCAGGAGAGTGAACTTGAACAGAATGCCCCGTGATCAATAATTAACATCCGATTCTGAAACTCTCACAAAAGAAACTGCAGTTCGTACTCTTTCCAATGAAATTTGTCCCACTTCATTTGGATTCTTGATGAAGAATTTATGACTATTTTACCCAGAACACCTGTTTATTGACTAGCTTCAGGACTGGTCACAAACCCTATCTTCCACAGTGTGTATCTCCATAATTATAGAGAATAAAGAGCTGAATTTTTTACCAGAGGTACCTTGATATGTCTTCTCAATACCATAGCAATTTCACCATATGAATCGTTCTAGAAAAAAAAATTATAGAAAAAATGGTAAGATGACCTGAAAATAACATACCTTAGAACACATCACCAAAAGACTTCATCCTCCCTCGAAATCCGGCCTTCTTTACTTCTTATTTCCTCTGAAATTCGACTTGTATAAAAAGAATGTATAATGATGTTTATTTATAACATTTATATCACTTCATTTTAACATTAGGGCCGACCTGACACTTTCTTATTTTGTAATTCTTTTCTTTAATTGTCTTCAGGGCCTACATGTACTTCCTTCTTCAATTCACTTTGTCATCTTCACAAATTCATTTCTCCTCAACCATGAGGATCCACGTGACGTGCCACATACCACTGGAAACAACATGATGTATACTATCCATTCATGGGTGTTGTATATTCATGTGCATTGTCCTTCATGTCCAAATACCTTTATCAATCTTGCGGTCCAAAACCCATGACTAGGGTTGACATCAATGACAACAACCAATCTTCCAACAAAAACCTCATATGGTGGGACGGGAAAAGTACTTCTTTATTATTAACTTAAATAAATCAACTTACAATGATGAAGCTGACGACTACTCCATGAACCTGGTCTTGGGCTCCTCTTCAATTGTCCTCCAACTTCTTTGCTCTATACTTCTCTTTGCACAAGGATGGCTAAAGGTTGGGACAAGAGGAATGCGCAATCGGGTATAGTTTATTTACTATGATTCTCCTCTTCCAAATGGGACCCCTAACCCTTCTTTTATATGTTAGAAGAAGCTAGGTATTTGGTCGAACTTCCGACCATGCATGGCTGAAAGGTTTAGTTAACTTACCCAAAGTTGTTTGTTCCATCAATAACTTTCCTTTTTTTGTGCTTTTGTAGGTAAAAACGAGCTGTCTTGGGTCAACTAGCATGTACACACATGCAGTAATGTAGCAGGGCACATGGGCCTTTATGAAAGGGTTTTTTAAGAAGAGTTGTTTAGCAGTGTTTTGGCAAAGAAGGAATCTGAGATGGCCTGATGTCAGGTAAGCATGTCTGGTGAAAATTAGGGTTATAACACTAGGAGGGAACCATATAATCCTTTGAAGGAAGAAGAGGGCCGAGACCCTTAGGATACTGAGTAAGTTCAAAATATCAGAAGAGATAGCGCAATGTGTGCGCAGATGGACTTGTTCCAAGTCCCAAAGCTAAGAAGGGAAAGTGCAAGTTTGCACACAGAGTACAAGGAATCGCTAGGATCGAGGTCAAGTTACATTAGCAAAATTTCAACGAGGGATGTCATTCCTAGAAGCGAAGATTAGACCCAATACAGTAGGGCTCACCGGAGAAGGTTAAAGGGCCAAAACCTTTGAACACTTACTA
The DNA here is from genome assembly GCA_009831015.1 of Picea engelmannii. Classification (NCBI taxonomy): domain Eukaryota; kingdom Viridiplantae; phylum Streptophyta; class Pinopsida; order Pinales; family Pinaceae; genus Picea; species Picea engelmannii. The sequence continues at coordinate 412,607 of ML783645.1, forward strand.
ATTTTACCAATCTTGGGAGAAAGCCAAAGCTTACGTGGAGGAGCTGTAGTAGTTGTCAGATGAGCTGCAAGGAGGAGATCTGGACTGTCAGATTCTATGTCCAGACACCCAAAGGAGTGACCAGAGGAGAAGACATATCCTATTCGTTTGATCTTATCACAGAAGATCAAAAACCGTCCAATCCAAAGGTAAGTGTACGAGCATTAAACTCTATTCGACAACACATGTATTCCAATAGAGGAAAAACACTTTCATTAATCACTCACATAACCAGATCAAATATGAACACATCGATGTTTTCATGTGGTAAAACCCATACGGGGAAACATCCATGGCCCCAACCAACACGACCACCTGGAGCAGTTTATTAATGCAAAAGAAAAATATTACAGAGAGATTGTAAAAGAGAGTTTCTCACAATCGATCATCGACTAATGACACTCCATGCTCTTTAAATAGAGATCATGGACCGATCAAGTGTTAAGCCATGGATCAATGGCCATTAAGATCGAGGAGAGTATGAACCATCATATCACTCTATGTTGGGAATATATCGTGACCGTCGGATTTCCTAACTACAAATGCATACTACTGCATACTAAAGAAACACACTAAGAAACACACTTTTACCTAACGACACATTAGACCAAGTAGATATTAACTAACTCCTAAGTGTCTAAATATCCTAACACCCCCCCTTAAGAACAACTTGGGATATGATTGAAGGATTTACAATGGTGACACAATAGGAGAAGGAAGGTGACATTAGAGCCCATCCCCCCTTAATGACACCTTCTTGAACTCCTAACATAGATCAAAGTTTGGAAAACTTCTCTTATGTAAGAGACTTTGTGAAAATGTTTGCAACTTGATATTCTGTAGGGAAAAAGAGTACTTCATTAACTTGATCATGAATAAGATTTATGATGAAGTGCATGTGTAGCTTGATGTGTTTTCTACGTTGATGTTGAACTGGGTCTTTGGTGAGCTTGATGGCACTCTGATTGTTGCACCAAAGGCTGGTCGGATGCTGCTGCTGGAATCCAAAATCTGAAAGGATCTGTCGAAGCCACAAGGCTTCCTGACTTGCATTTACCGCTGCTCGGTACTCTGCTTATGCTGAAGAAAGTGCAATAGCCTGTTGTTTCTTACAGGCCCAAGTGACAGGTCCTGAACCAAGGCTAAAAACATAACCTGTAGTAGACTTCCAATCATAAGGGCCACTGGCCCAATCTGAATCAGTAAAACCAACCAATAAAGGAGTCCCCCCTAAATTGTAATGTATCCTGAATTGAACTGTACCACAGACATAGCGAAGTATCCTTTTAGCTACTTTCCAATGACTTTCATGGGGTGTTTGCATATACCGAGAAACAATACCAACAACAAAGGAAAGATTAGGATGGGTATGAGTCAAGTATAAGAGGCTACCAACTAGAAGGGAGAAGTGGTTGGTTTACAATCGTCCATGTGAAAGCGATGAAGAAGGTCACAAGCATACTTAGACTGGGAAAGAAAAAATCCTTCATTGGTTTGCAAAACTTGGAGGCCAAGGAAATAGTGAAAAAAATCTAAGTCTGTCATTTAAAATTTCTTCTTAAGGCTGGTTTTCACATGGTTTAAAAGTTTTGAGTCACTACCAGTAAGGCTAAGGTCATCAGCATAAAGGAAAAGGATTATGAGATGGCTTCCTACTTTCTTGGTATAGACATTAGGATCAGAATGGCATCTAGAGAATCCAGTGGCAATAAGAAAGTTGTTCATTTTGGCATACCAAGCTTGAGGAGCTTGATTGAGACCATAAAGAGATTTCTTAAGGTGACAAACAAGGCTAGAGTCATTATGGACATAGGCAGGAGGTTTTTCCATGTAGATTTCTTCTTGCAAATTTCTGTGCAAGAAGGGGGATTTAACATCCATCTGATGGACCTCCCATTTATGTGAGGCAGCAAGGGAAAGAACAAGGAATATGGAATTCATTTTGGATACAGAGGAAAATGTTTCATTATAGTCAATTCCTTAAACTTGGGAAAATCCTTTGGCAACTAATCGAGCCTTGTGTCTTTCAACACTTCCATCTGATGCATACTTAGTTCTATAGACCCATTTACATCTGACAAGTTTTCTTCCTTTTGGAAGAGGTACAAGATCCCAAGTATTGTTTTCCATTAAATAACGATACTCTTCATTCATTTCTATATCCCAATCTAGATGACCTGAAGCTTCTACAAATGTCTCTGGATCATGAGTTTCTGAAACTTGAGCCAAAAGAGAAGAGGCTTGCTAGAACTGTGAACATGTCCGACATTGATATGAAGGATCATCGATAAGATCACCAATTGCTTCTCGTGTTGAATGGACCCATCTAGGAAGCGGTGGAGCTGGTACTGGTTCAGGTTCAAAGGACTCGTCTGGAGGAAGGTGAGCAGGTGGAGGTGGATTTTCATCCTCACTGTCATCATATGAAGAAGAAACAAGAACATAAGATGGCACAAATGCCGAAGATGGCTTGCAGGTTGAAGAAGGCAGAACCGTCGAATTAGGCTCGTAGGTCAAAGAAGGCGCAAACGCTGAATTAGGCTTACAGGAAAAGAGATTTTCATCAAATTTAACATCTCTTCTAATAATAATTTCATTACAATGTGTTTGAAGAAGTATATAACCTTGGACATCTTCAAAATAACCAACAAATATACACTTCTAACTTTTAGGCTGCAATGCTTTCCTTTTCTCATCATGAATGTGAGCCCATGCTATACTGCCAGATACACAGAAGTGACTTACATCTGGTTTAATTTTAGTCCAATCTTCTTCCAGTGTTATATTTTTAAGAGCCTTTGTGGGAGTGCGATTTACTATGTAATTTTCACAGTTGATGGCTGTTGGCATGTTTACAGGCAGGTGTTCTTGTCATTGATGGCAAGATTAGAGTATGCAGCGATGGAAAAACAAGGACAACGTAAGCCCGGGAGGAGAAGTGACAGTGATCTTTGGATCCCATTGAGAATTCCCAATGAACGTCAGATCTGAGCCCGAGGTCTGACTGGCGTTGGATCTAGGAGAGACTACATGTTCTTTAAAGAGCAAGGTGAAGCGGGGTTACGTAATCCTGAAGGTAGGAGGACAGTTTCAGATACTGGGATTTGGAAGAGTCGAGACTCTTCATCATTAGGAGTCTCGGAATCATGAAATGCGAAACACCGAAATCCAAAAAGTAGGAGGACAGTTTCGGATACCGGGAGTTGGAAGAGTCGAGACTCTTCATCATCAAGAGTCCCAGAATCGTGAAATGCTAAACACCGAAATCCTGAAAGCAAGTTGACAGTTTCGGATATCGGGAGTTGGAAGAATCGAGACTCTTCATCATCAGGAGTCCCAGAATCGTGAAATGTGAAACCCTGAAAACCTAAAATAGACACATCAACTGGAGGTTCGGATACCGATAGTTGGAGGATTCAAGAGTCGAGACTCTTCAACACAGGAGTCCCGAAGTGCCGAAATGTGAAACGCCGAAAATCCCAAAATAAGCACATCAACTAAAGTTTCAGATACCGGGAGTTGGAGGAGTCAAGAGTTGAGACTCTTCATCACAGAAGTCCCGAAGTCACGAAAAGAAAAATGCCAAAACACCTTTTTGTGTAGATTTTGGATACCAGGAGATGGAGCGTCAAAACACTTCATCACAAGGAATGCCAGAATGCCGAAATGCCGAAATGCGAAAAACACCTTTTGGTGTTGGTTTCGTATACTAGGAGTTGGAGTGTCGAAACACTTTGCAACAGGAATGCCGAAATGATGAAATGCCGAATTGCATTTTCGAATAAGGCTATGGTCACTGCCGGTGGTCACATCGTTGAAGACCTATAGAGAATAGCTCGAAGAGACAAGCTCCATTTCTAAGTTTGGGACATGGAGAGTCGAGATGACTCATTATAGAATCCCCAAATTGTGAAATGCCAAATACATGTTCAGAATTGGCCCTTGGTCATAACCCATGGTCACATCGACGAAGGCTCAAGGGAGGAGGTAGCACGAAGATAATATCCATTTGGGAGATTGCGACTTGGAGAGTCGAGATGCCTCACCATAGGGATGCCAAAAATATGAATGCTAGAATGCCGAAATGTCGAAAGGCCGAATTGCGGAATGGTAAAATAAGTGCGAGACCCATCATTTATGATCCAACGGTGCATGTTATTCAGGAATATGATCGAAGGGCTACTGTTTCTCTTCACAATTAATCGATCAATGGCGATTCGTTTTGCTGAAGCGGTCTTTGGAGGTTCACAGTGTAACTGCTAGAAACCAATGATGGTTTCTGCCAGAGGACTCGAAGAGACTTCTATGTGATTGCCAGAGGAGCTGAAGAATCTCAAGGAATCTGCCAGTGGAATGAAGATTGTTCGTAGAGGAAATTGATAGATGGATGAGTGTTGAAGCCTGTAACTGCAACATAGAGGATGAGATAGACTGTGACAGAGAAGACAAAGAGTCTTGACTGTTGGAGAGGCTAAGGGATCTCAGCATAACACCCAATGATGATGGACACAAGGGTTTAACAACCAGAGAAGATGAAGAGTTGCAATGATGAACATGCAGAGCACTCGACATGAAGAGCATGCAGAAGCATTGCGCATAGGGCATGCACAAGGTGCACAGAGACTATAAGAAGGCAGAAGAAAGAAGAGATGGTTGCCGTTGTTGAGAGGGATTCAGGAGTGTAGACAGAGGATTGTGCAGCAACTAAAATACAAAGAAGAGGAATGGTGCATTGAATGGACATGGCGCACAGAGCATAAAAGGTAGAAGCATTGAAAGTGAAAGGCATGTGTGTAGAAAGACAGTGAGACACTAAAGGAAGGCCGAGGTTCTCTTGTAGAGAAAAAAATAAGATCAGAAATCGCAAGAAGATGCAGATAGAGAGACACTGATACAGGAGAGAAGAGCAACATAACAGAACAATGATAAGCCTGGTAAGCCAATGATAAATATTGTATCACTGTGATAAATTTATATATAGAAAACTTTATATTTCAGGGTGAAAGGGAGGTTCTAGGGAGGATTGTTGTCCTCAAAGGTTCAAGTGGGTGCTTGAACACAGGGAGTTGTAGCTTCCATCTGGTTGCATCCAAAGAAACTAGGGTTGCAGGGTGGTGCAAGGGAGAACTGTTGTTCTCTGTTATACAGGTTGGTGCCTGTGTGACTGGAAGTTGGTGCTTCCATCCAATTGGTTCTAGAACACTTAGGGAGTTGGTGATTCCTTCTAGTGGGTACTAGAGAAATTAGGGAGTTGGTGCTTCCTTATAGTAGGTGCTAGAGAAAACATAGAGTTGGTGCTTCCTTATAGTAGGTGCTAGAGAAAACAGAGAGTTGATGCTCTCAGCAAGTTGCAGCTTGCAAAACAAATATTGTAGCCTCATTATGAGTTGGTGCTCATAAGTATGATAATGTACAGAATGTAAAGATTACTTATCATATAAAGAAGAAGAGGTTTTTACCCTTTATGGGTTTCCTCAAGAAATATCTATCTTTGTATATTTCATATGTGTGAATGATGCTGAATGATCTATTGCTCACTTCCATACATATTGTGATTTTCATTCAGTGCTCTGTAAAGAGTTTAAAATAAGCATAATTGTTTAATATCAGTAACAACTGATTCACCCCCCCCCATCTCAGTTGTCCAACAATTGGTATCAGAGCCGACCCCTTTTATCTAAGGGTAGATCCTAGAGCTTAAACATGTCAAGCCATGAAGAAAATTCAACCAATAAGGCCCCTTTGTTCAATGGAACAACTTTACCTTCTGGAAAGTTAGAATGAGAACCTACATAATGGATTTAGGTGCAGATGTTTGGGATGTGGTAGATACTAGTTATGTAAAGTTAGTTGTACTAGCTAATAAGGATGACAAGCTAGAATTTAGCTTCAATGCTAATTCTATGAATGTTATCCTGACTGGGCTTGCAGAAGAAGAATTTGTAAAAGTTATGCACCTAGGAATTGCCAAAGAAATGTGGGACAAACTCATTAGCAGTTATGAAGGTAATGAGAAGGTAAAGGACACCAAACCTACATAGTACAGTTTGAACAGCTGAAGATGAAAGATGATGAAACTATTGGAAAATACTTTCTGAGAGTTGAAGAACTGGTAAATGCAATGAAAACACTTGGTGAAAAAATTGAGGAACCTTCTTTAGTTCAAAATTTTTTGAGAGCTCTACCAGATAGGTTCAACCCGAAGGTCTCTTCTATAGAAGAACTTAATGATCTAAAAACCTTGGAGTTTGATCAACTTCTAGGAACATTGACTGCATATAAAATGAGAATAGCTAAAGATAAACCCACCTCCAGAGAAGCATCATTTAAGGCAGACAAGAATGAGGATTCTGAGCCTGATGAAATTGAAGAAAAAATTGTGAAGAGACTGAAGAGGGGATCAGGCAAATACAAAGGTAAACTGCCTTTCAAATGTTTCAATTGTGGTAAGATAGGTCACTTTTCAAATAAATGTCCCCAGAAAAGAAAGAATCAGACATGTGATGATGAGGAGAAGCACAAACACATAAATTTCTTTAAAGAGAATAATTTTAAGAAGAAAAGTCTTTGTGTAAACAATGATGATGATCCTTCAGATGATGAAGACAATGACTCCTCTATTGAAGATAAACTAAATGAATTCATACTTATGGCCAAAGAGGACTATGATAATAAAAGCACAGGAAGTGAGGCCAATGAAGAAGAAGCTGTGGTTGATATGGAAGGAGAACTGATCAGTGCACTGGAAGAGATTTGTTGGTGTCTAAAGATGTCCTAAAAACAACCTTAGTTTAACATTAATTTATCAACCCGGAGATTTGTCTTTTATCTCAAGAATATCAGAAAAGTCTATGCAGGTAGCCTAAAATCATGTAGCTAAACCAAATCTGAGTTCATCAACAATCAAGTTCCTCAAACGTTCACCAAAGATTCTAAGAACTAATGGAATTGAAATCTGATTACTAAGATGTTGTAAAATGAAAAGGAAATAATTAATCTATTGAATTCACTTAACTAAAAAGCAGTAATTGAATCTAAGTAAGGACTTGCAAAATTAACTATCAATTATGAATTCTGATTACTGGAAAGGAAATAACGAATTACTTTATTTACAGAAAGAAACAACAATTGTAATCTAATCGGAAGGGACAACAAATGTAACTTTTATCGAAAGGAACAACTAATGTAACTTTTACCGAAAGGAACAACTATTGTAACTTTAGCCGAAAGGAACAACAATCGTAAATCTAAGGAAAAGGAACAATGCAGATGAAAATGTGAGGAACTGTCAAGCAACAATTTCAGAAATGGAAATCATAACGACAATCATTAATACTTGAGGGAAATGTTTGTCTTATATATGCAACAATCGTAAAATCATTAACACACTTATGCATTTATCCTTGGATGTTGTAAAAGAGATTTGAATCACAAAATAGAAATCAAACTTTGAACTAATACAATTACAGAATGAGACAGTAGCTCCTTCAGACTGGGCCCTCGGTCTTCAGAAGTACTGCTATGAGAAACTCAGAACACATAAATTGTAGAAACACTCAAAAATTTCATTGATTCCATAGATAGTAAAACATTTACAAAAACTCAGAACAATTCTGAATCTAAATGCTTGAATGCATTTTTTCCTCTTTGTTCTGGATCTATTACCCTCTTATATATTACAATACTCTGGGTAAATCAAGGTATCCTGATGATTGTAAGATCCTCAGGATTGCTTTACTATTATAAAATTACAATATAGAAAATGCATTATCTTCAAAACTACTTTGCACCTAAAAATTCTTCAACCTCTCAATAGCTTGCGCATAGCCAAAATCTCTTTGGTTATCTTTGATAGTTATTTATCCAATTCTGAAAAAAAATCAAACCATTCCAATCGTAATTTAGAATCTATCTAATAAAACTTCAATAACAACCCTAAGAGACATATTAATCATGTTCTTTCCTATTTATCCCTAACTATCTAAAGAATCAATCAAAATCATATCATGAATTGTGGGAAAAGGAAGATATTTATACCTTTTTCGTAACCCAACAAGATTAACAGACTCAGAATTAAGAACAGAAAGAAAAAACAATTGTTGATATAGTTTGAGAAAGACAGTAAACAACTTGATGAAGACCTTTCCCTGCTAAAAGTGGAATTAGAAGAGGCAAAGAAAATCGAGGACATTCTGAAACAACAGTTATCAGAAAAGAAGGCAAGATGTAAAGCTCTGGAAGAAGAAGTAGTGAAAACTAGAAAAGAGTTGGAGAGGTTTCAAGCCTTGTATCATCAAAATCTGTCAAGTATCAAAGCCTTAGAAGGATTAGCCACCATTTTGAATCAACAAAGGAATCTAAAACTGAAAACTGGTTTGGGTTATGAAGAGGGATCAAGTAGTGGTTAGCCAAGAAACAAAGAACCTATCAAGTTTGTCAAATCCTCAAACATTGACAACAATCACTCTGTAGAAACAAAGAAAGAAAATCAGCTACCAAGAAGGAATGAAAGAAAAAGTACCAGAACTGAATCTATAGATCAGAGAAATTATCATCATGAAAGAAATCGACCTCCTCAAAGAAGACAAACTTTTTCCAGGTACCAACGTTTTTTCTATGGATACGGTTTCTTCTGTTCTAACTTTGGTCATAAAGTTGTAAAGTGTTCTTTAAAATCAGATTATGAGCAATCAAGAAATTCAAGGTATAGATATGTGCCACAACAAAGAATGATACAACCAAGTAACAAACCACCACATACTGCAAATCATTTGACTGTCGCTCAAGGAACTATGAACTAGATTTGAATTCCCCTACTGAAAATGTCAAGGTTTGGAAGAAGAAAGAAAGTGACAAGTGTGGATTAGTGTTGTCAGATCAAAGACAAACGAACCCTTGGTATATAGATAGTGGATGCTCCCAACATATGATGGGAGACAAAGGTAAGTTTCTATCTCTAAGTGAAAGCAAATAAGGAAATGTAACCTTTGGAAATGATGCTCCAGGTAAAATAAAGGGTAAAGGGATGGTGAGTCTAAGTAATGGAAAAGGAAAAACCCAAGATGTTCTACTTGTAGATGGGCTGAAACATAATCTACTTAGTGTAAGTCAAATGTGTGACAGAGGATGTGAAGTGGTGTTCACGTCCAAGGAATGCAAGATAAATTCTATAAAGTCTGGACAAGTGGTGGCCAAAGGCATAAGGACAGAAAATAATGTATATGTGCTGAAAGAAGATAGAGAAGAGTGTCATCTAAGAAAACATGATGAGAGCTGGTTATGGCATAGGAGACTTGGACATCTAAACTTTGACCACTTAATCAAGCTCAAAAATCTTGAGGTAGTAAAAGATATTTTGAGAATATCAAAGCCCCAAGATTCTATGTGTAAACCCTGCCAAGTAGGAAAGCTAACCAGGACACAGTTTAAGTCCAAGAGCTTTACTTCAACAGAGAAACCACTCCAACTAGTTCATATGGATTTATGTGGACCATCAAGACAGGAAGGCATAGGGAAAGAAAACTACTTCATGCTGATTATTGATGATTACTCCAGAATTACTTGGGTTTCCTTTCTCAAGGAAAAAGCTGAAGCATTTGAGAAGTTTAAAAAATTTAAGGCTTTAACTGAGAATCAAACAGGCAAGAGGTTAAAGGCATTCAGATTAGACAGAGGAGGAGAATTTATGTCAAGTGATTTCAAGGAATTCTTTGATAAGCATGGGATCAAGAGAGAATACACAACCCCAAGAACTCCACAACAAAATGGAGTAGTTGAGAGGCAAAACAGAACAATGCAACAAATGGCCAGGTCAATGATGAATAAGAAGAACATTGGTCAAAACTAGTGGGTAGAAGCAATACACACAATAGTCCATGTTCTTAACAAATCCCACCTCAGACCACAAAGTGACAAAACACCTTATGAACTGTGGTATGGGAGACTTGTTTCAATCAAACACTTCAAAGTCTTTGGGAGTAAATGTTACATAAAGAATAATGATGAGAACCTTGGAAAATGTGATGATAGGGCTGATGAAGGTATCTTCTTAGGGTATTCTACAAACAGTAAATGATACAAATGCTATAATAAGAGGCTGCATAAAATGGTTGACTGTATTGACGTAAAAGTTGATGAAGTAATCCCAACAAGAGAGGTGTACAATAATGAGTCTCCTACAGAGGACACAGCTGAAGCTGAAGATGAACAGGTCCAAGAATTAGAAAATGAAGACTCTGAATCAGATAAAGACATAGATACTCAGATAGACTCAAATCAACAGACAACTTCAAATTCCTCCTCCAGAATCACTCAAAAGAATCATCCTGCAAGTCAGATAATTGGTGAAAAAGACAAAGGTGTACAAACCAAGAGAGAGATAATCAAAAACATCGAACAATCACATATAGCTTTCATATCCATGCTGGAACCCAAGAATTTTAATGAAGCTAGCAAATATGACCATTGGGTTAAAGCAATGAATGATGAACTTGATCAGATTTAGAAAAGCAATACGTGGGAGATGGTTCATAGACTTGAAGGTAAAAATATCATTGGTTCCAAATGGATCTTTCAGAATAAGTTGAATGAGCAGGGACAAGTTGTCAGGAACAAACAAAGATTGGTCTCTAAAGGCTATGCTCAAATAGAAGGACTAGATTTTGATGAAACATTTGTGCCCGTAGCAAGTTTAGAAGCTATCAAAATATTTCTTGCCTATGCTTGTCATAAAAGGTTTAAAGTCTATCAAATGGATGTCAAGTCAGATTTTCTAAATGGAGATTTAAATGAAGAAGTCTATATGGAATAGCCAGAGGGTTTTGAACTGTCTGATAACCCTGACTTAGTATGCAAGATGAAGAAAGATTTATATGGGTTAAAACAAGCCCCTCATGCCTGGTATCACAGACTGGATCCGTATCTCAAAGACAAAGGGTTCAAGAGAGGAACAATTGACAACAATATATATATCAAAATAGAGGATAATGATTTGGTCATCGTGTTGGTCTATGTAGATGACATCATCTTTAGATGTAATAAGGATTCATTGGTACAATGGTTTTCTTCTGCCATGGAGTCTGAGTTTGAAATGTCTATGATAGGTGAACTGTCATTTTTTCTTGGTCTGTAAATTACTTAGAGGTCTGAAGGGATGTTCATTTCTCAAGAAAAATATCTAAGAGAAATGTTGAAAAGGTTTCAAATGGAAGATTCTAAGCCTGTGGGCACACCTATGGTTACTGGATGCAAATTAAGCAAGGATGATGACTCACCTGATGTTGATCAAAGTTCATAGAGGTCAATGATAGGTAGCCTGCTGTACATCACAACATCTCACCCAAACATAATGCATGCTGTTGGAATGGTAGGAAGATATCAGTATGCACCTAAATAGAGTCATTTGCTAGCTGTCAAAAGGATATTCAGATATTTGAAAGCAACAATGAACTATGGCCTATGGTATCCTAAGAATAATAATTTTCAATTATCAGTCTACTCAGATGCTAATTGGGCTAACTGCATGGATGAAAGGAAAAGCACGAGTGGAGGTGCGTTCTTCTTAGGAGATTCTCTAGTAGCATGGTTGAGTAAAAAGCAAGGTTCCATTTCTTTATCAACTACAGAGGCAGAGTACATTGCTGCTGCTACCTGTTGCACTCAGGTATTATGGATGATTTAGACACTTGCAGACTTGGAGGTAAAACACGTTGCACTGATCCCAATTAGTTGTGATAACACTAGTGCCATCAGTGTGTCCAAGAATCCTATATTCCACTCCAAGACCAAGCATATTCCCATAAAATACCATTTTCTGAGAGAGCAAGTCACCAATCGGATTGTTCATGTCCATTACATTCCAACCACAAAACAAATTGCAGACATCTTTACTAAAACCCTAGCCAATACACCATTTGAATATCTCTGACAGAAGCTAGGTGTCATCCCGTCTCACACCTAAGAAAGTCCATCCTGTTAGGGGGAGTTTTGTATTGATTGAATATCTGATACCTCCTAAAAATATTGCAACAACTCAAGGGGATAATGTTTTCTTTGACATTGATGTCAAAGGGGGAGAAAAGGAGTGGTACAGACTAGATGCTATAGTTGGAGGTCCAAACAGATTAGCATAGTTGTTCAAAGTTTCCATCAATGCCAAAGGGGGATATTGTTGACATGTTTATAGGCAGGTGTGATTTTCATTCATGGCAAGATCAGAGTATGCAGCGATAGAAAAACAGGTACAACGTAAGCCCGGGAGGAGAAGTGACAGTGATCTTTGGATCCCATTGAGAATTCCCGATGAACGTCAGATTTGAGCCTGAGGTCCGACCAACGTTGGATCCAAGAGAACCTGTATGTTCTTTAAAGAGAAAGGTGAAGCGGGGTTACGAAATCCCGAAGGCAGGAGGACAGTTTAAGATACCGAGAGTTGGAAGAGTTGAGACTCTTCATCATTAGCAGTCCTGGAATCATGAAATACGAAACACCGAAATCCCGAAAGTAGGAGGATAGTTTTGGATACCGGGAGTTGGAAGAATCGAGACTCTTCATCATCAGGAGTCCTGGAATCATGAAATGCGAAACCCCGAAAACCTGAAATAGGCACATCTACCAGAGGTTCGGATACCGGGAGTTGGAGGAGTCAAGAGTCGAGACTCTTCAACACAGGAGTCCTGAAGTCACGAAATGCAAAACACCGAAACACCTTTTTGTGTAGATTTCAGATATCGGAAGATGGAGCGTCAAAACACTTCATGACAAGGAATGCCGGAATGCCAAAATTCAGAAATGCGAAAAACACCTTTTGGTGTTGGTTTCGAATACCGAGAGTTGGAGGAGTTAAGAGTCAAGACTCTTCATCATAAGAGTCTTGAATTCGCGAAATGAGAAACGCCGAAACACCTTTTTGTGTAGATTTTGGATATCGAGATATGGAGTGTCAAAACACTTCATCACAAGGAATGCCAGAATGTTGAAATGTTGAAATGCGAAAAACACCTTTTGGTGTTGGTTTTGGATACCGAGAGTTGGAGTGTCAAAACACTTTGCAACAGGAATGCCGAAATGATGAAATGCCAAAATGCATTTTCGAATAAGGCTATGGTCACTGTCGATGGTCACATCGTCGAAGAGATCAAAGAGACAAGCTCCATTTTAGAGTTTGGGACATGGAGAGTCGAGACGACTCATCACAAAATCCCCGAAACGCGAAACGCGAAATACATGTTCAGAATTGGCCCTTGGTCATAACCCATGGTCACATCGATGAAGGCTCAAGGGAGGAGGTAGCATGAATCTAATCTCCATTTTGGAGATCATGACTTGGATAGTCGAGATGCCTCACCATTGGGATGCTGAAAAGCTAAATGTTGGAATGCCGAAACGCCGAAAGGATGAATTGCAGAATGGCGAAATAAGCACGAGACCCATCATTTATGATCCAATGGTGCAGGTTATTCAGGAATATGATCGAAGGGCTACTGTTTCTCTTCACAGTTAATAGATTAGTGGTGATCCAGTTGCTGAAGAGGTCTTTGGAGGTTCACAGTGTAACTGCTAGAAACCACTGATGGTTTCTGCCAGAGTGCTTGAAGAGACTTATGTGTGATTTCCAGAGGAATTGAAGAGTCTCAAGGAATCTGCCAGTGGAATGAAGATTGTTCGTAGAGACAATTGACAGATTGATGAGCATTGAAGCCTGTAACTACAACAGAGAGGATGAGCTTGACTGTGACAGAGAAGACAAAGAGTCTTGACTATTGGAGAGGCTAAGTAATCTCAACATGACACCTAGTGATGATGGACACATGGGTTGAACAACTAGAGAAGCTGAAGAGTTGCAATGATGAACATGCATAGCACTTGACATGAAGAGCATGTAGAAGCATTGTGCATAGTTCATGCACAAGGTGCACAGAGACTATAAGAAGGCAGAAAAAACAAGAGATGGTTGTTGTTGTTGTTGAGAGGGATTCAAGAGTGTAGAAGGAGGAGTGTGCAACAGATAAAATACAGAGAAGAGGAATGGTGCATTGAATGGACATGGCACATAGAGCATAAAAGGTAGAATCACAGAAAGCGCAAGGCATGTGTGCAGCAAGACAATGAGACACTAAAGGAAGGATGAGGTGCTCTTGTAGAGAAAAATAGAAGATCATAAATCGCAAGAAGATGCAGACAGAGAGACACTGATATAGGAGAGTAGAGCAGCATAGCAGAACAATGATAAGCCTGGTAAGCCAATGATAAATATTGTATCACTGTGATAAATTTATATATAGAAAAAATTATATTTCAGGGTGGAAGGGAGGTGCTAGGGAGGACTGTTGTCCTCAGAGGTTCAAGTGGGTGCTTGAACACAAGGAGTTGTAGCTTCCATTTGGTTGCAGCTAGAGAAACCAGGGTGGCAGGGTGGTGCAAGGGAGAACTGTTGTTCTCTGTTATACAGGTTGGTGCCTGTGTGATTGGAAGTTGGTGCTGGAACACTTAGGGAGTTGGTGCTTCCTTCTAGTGTGTGCTAGAGAAACCAGGAAGTTGGTGCTTCCTTCTAGTAGGTGGTAGAGAAAACAAAGAGTTGGTGCTCTCAGCAAGTTGCAGCTTGCAAAACAAAGGTTGTAGCCTCATTATGAGTTGGTGCTCATAAGTATGACAATTTATAGAATGTAAAGATTAATTATCATATAAAGAAGAAGAGGTTTTTACCCTTTATGGGTTTCCTCAGGAAATATCTGTCTCTCTATATTTCATATGTGTGAATGATGCTGAATGTTCTATTGCTTACTTCCCTACATTATTGTGATTGTCATTTAGTGCTCTGCAAAGAGTTTAAAATAAGCATAATTGTTTAATCTCGGTAACAACTGATTCACCCCCCCCTCTCAGTTGTCAAACATTGCATTCTACATTCATTTTTTCTACATTTATCTCGACGAACAGTTGCTCTGCCTTCTCTTGCATGGGCTCCAACTGAGACTATCATTCCATCTTCTACGCTTGTACTACCTTTTCCTCTGCTTGTAATGTATTCATCTCTATGGAAGTCTTGATCTTTTATCTGTATTGATTGTTCTCTATCACTGTTTGATGTATGATATGGCTTCATGTAGTTTGTCCTCCTTCCCCTATAGCTCTTGTAAGCTCTCATCTTCTAGAAGCTATGTCCATATCTAGGCGCTCTTCTCCAGTAGTTCTATCATCATGTGTATGTTCTACGCGATGTTTTCTGTAGAAGCTATCACATATTTCTCTCTTTGTGCTCAGATTTTTGGGGTAGTCGTGGGAACTACACACTCCTCCAGTTATTTGATTTGGTCCTTGTAGTGTTGAAGCATCTGCACTATCTACTACATTTTCTCTTGCGTTGACACTCCTTGTACCCCTCCGCTCTCCGAGATGGATTGGAATATTGCGTGGATTTGGTTTTCCATTTCATCCACCTTCTATTGTGCCATCCTTTTCTCTTACTGATGCAAGAAAATATTTCCACCTCAACAACATGCTAGCATGCCAACACATCAAAGAAAATTTAAGAAGGGGAGAGGCACCAACCCTCCCATTTTTCCCTTGAATTTTAAAAATTCAATATAATGAAAGAAAATTAAATGCTGTAAGGCCGAGCAGAGCCAAGTTATTGCCTTTGTACATGCAGTAGATGAAGTTTCCTTTAATAGGCTTGAGCTATATAGATCTCAAGCATCACCTCAGATATGAATTGTTAATGATCATTCAATATAATCTGCCTGAGTAGATAGGCATTGTAAATGGTGATTAGACACCACTAGAGTAGTTGGAGGGAAAGGCTCGAGGAGCCCCTCTTGTATAAAGCTTTGTAAAATATGCCCAGTAGAGGTTGTTGAAGGGAGATTGTAAAACATTGTAAGCCAAGTGGAGAGAGTCGAGACCCTATTATAGTCCGAGCTTGTACACATTGTAAACATACATTCATATTAATACAAAGAGAGCAATTTTTCCTGCCTATGAGTTTTGAGTGTGTTGATGTGTTTAATGAATGTTATCTATGTGATTATGAATGTATGCTGCAGATGTATGTGATAGGATTCCATCTGTAGGGATAAGATAGATTCCACTATCTATTGTGGGTTTGTTGGATTAATTATTGGTTCTTTAGACTGTGCAAGCAGTGCACAACAGAGTATCAAAACCTTTGTGATCTAGCACAAGGAGTGTGCATCTGAAATCTTATGAGTCAGAGAAGAACGTGCCAAGAGGGCACACCATAACATTTACAGATTCAACAGGGGCCTCAAGGTTACTGAACACCATGGAGGGGAAATTCTGTGTAAGAGAAAGCGCATCCAGAGTTGCTGAATACTCTAAGAGATCTTCCAGGTGGGCATTGAGTAGGTGTAAGTGTGCACAAGTGAACTCTGTTTTGAGTCTAGAGGAGGATAAGTATCAGTGAACTTGAAGGATTTTAGGAACCAGGGGAAATACCTATAGAAGTAGTGCACCAGGACAACACAGATATGAAGTGTTGAAATTCTAAAGTCATCTAGAGGCTTAGTTGAGCACAATGAGTGTGCGAGAAATTTAATTCGAAGGTTTGGGAGAAAGGTTTCCAAGAGGTAACACCACAAGGTTAATACTCAAAGGAGATTCGAGTGCAAGTCTGCACAAAGAGCACAAGGAGTGTGCCAAAGGTAAAATGGGTTTCTCTTTACAAATATCAGGAGGAAGATCATCGAGTTTCCAGGAGGGAACCATATAATCCTTTGAAGAAATGTTAAGCAATAATATTGGGTCATTATCCCTTAATTGGGGCATATTATATTAGTAATGTTATTTTATTTATGTCGGCTTTAGGCCATTAGTTGTAATTATACTTCCTAGTCTCCTATATATACCAAGGAGACATTTTCATTTTGAATCATCTTGTACTAGAACATTTAAGTGGGGTAAAAGGAGGTTTCCCCCTCGAAGAGGCTTATTATCTGATATCAGAGCTCAAGGTCTTGGGGTTTCGCTGCTACATCTGAGACACCGTGGCATTTTCGCTATAACTCTTTTTCTACAATGTTTCAGAAGCAACGACTTGGAGGATATTTAGAAGACAGATCAAGGTACATTGGGTTCAAAATTCATCCCTTGAGGCATTATACGTTCGGAGATACAGACTGTACAAGATAGGGTTCTGGAATAATCCTGAAATGAGTCATTGTGGAATTTTTTCTATAAATTTTTTTATGTAACGTTTCATACCCTGAAATCTAGAGGCCATTTATAGAAACTGGTAATTTATCTTTGGTAAAATGTTCAGCTTCTGGGTCATCTTAAATTTGTAGATACACCCTGTGTAAGATAGGGTATTTGACTAGTCCTATTGACTAGTCTCAAGAAGGTGTTCCAAGTAAAACAATCATAACTTCTTGCTAGAGTATCCAAATTGAGTGGGACTAGTTGCATTGGATTGGGAACAGTCTGTAGTATTTTGAGTGCGAGTTTTAGAATTTTATGTCAATTATTTTGTGTGGGATATTCTATACAAGTGAGATCTCTTGGAAAGGCCAAAAATATGCAAGTTGTGAGGAAGTTACCGTAAATTCCCCTTGGCACATCCAATTTTGATCAGACCTGTGGCATTGCAGAGAAGAAATATCAGAGAACTACCTAAAAGAAAGTTCCATACCCAGAAGGGCCGAAACTTGGGAGATAGAATAGAATAAATATTGTCTAGCAGAACCACCTCAAAATCTCAACTCAAAAGTGATATATGGCCAACATGCCACCCAAAAAGGGACCTTCTACACCAAATAAGCCTCCAGAAAATCCTAATTGGACTCTTGATGAAGGTGAAGAAATGCATAGGGACATAAACGATTTACAAAAGAAGACAGTGACCAAAGATGAACTACAAGATATGATGGATTCAATGGAAGCTAAGTTGGATACTAAAATGGATTCAATGGAAGCTAAGATCATGGAAGTAATGAAAAATTTTGTAACAGAGAAGACACCCAAAAGTGAAAATGCATCCCATGAAATTCATGATGAGGACACAAGGAAGGTGAATCAAGAATAGAGAAACTCCAACTTTGGTTTGAAGACCAACCACGTTCCTAAGATTGACATGAGGAAGTTTGATGGAAAGGACCCAATCACATGGATACTTCAGATGGAGCAATTCTTTGATCTCCATAATGTGCCACATACACAAAACGTAAAAATTTCTTCTTTATATTTAGAACCTAATCAATTTGTTTGGTATCGATGGCTTTGTTCTCGCAAATCACTCGTCACTTGGACAATTTTCACGGAAGAAATGATAGCACACTATGAGGATACAAGGAGCAATACCTTCTTTAGCCAATTGATAAATCTCAAGCAAAAGGGTTCTGTTACCGAGCACATTGAGAACTTCCAAAGATTAACTATAAAGGTAACCGATATTCCAGATGAGCACTTGATTGATGTATTCATAGGAACTTTAAAGGATAACATTCAACATGACGTTCACCTTTGGGAACCCAAATCATTGGAGAATGAATTTAAGGTGGCAAGAAATGTTGAAAGTAAAAATATGGCTATGGCTACTAGAAGGACCTATCCTAACATCTATAGAGAGAACGATGTTCCTTCTCCTAAAACACCTCAACCTACAAGGTTGACACCTCAACAATTGGAGGAAAGAAAAGAAAAAGGTTTATGCTTTAATTGTGACAGCAAGTATAGTAAGGGACATAAGTGTGGTGAGAAGAAATTATTCTACATA
>ML783645.1:434770-497560 GCA_009831015.1 Picea engelmannii
GTCGGCTTTAGGCCATTAGTTGTAATTATACCTCCTAGTCTCCTATATATACCAAGGAGACATTTTCATTTTGAATCATATTGTACTTGAACATTTAAGTGGGGTAAAAGGAGGTTGCCCCCTCAAAGAGGCTTATTATATGATATTATCTCTTTTTCAAGGCGTTGAGTACTTTTCCTAAGGTTTTCATATGCTATATTGATGTTTGGTTCTTAACAAGAAAGAAGAGGGTCGAGACCCTTAGGAGACTGATTAAGTTCAAAATTTGAGAAGAGATAGCGCAAGGTGTGTGGAGATGGACTTGTTACAAGTCCCAAAGCTAAGAAGGGAAAGTGCAAGTTTTCATGTAGAGTATCGACAGTCACCAGGGCCGAGGTCAAGTTACATTGGCGAAAGTTCAAGGAGGGATAAAATTCCCAGAAGCAAAGATGAGACCCAAGATAGTAGGGCTCGCTGGAGAAGGTTAAAGGGCCAAAACCTTTGAACACTTAAAATTTTTACCAATATTGGGAGAAAGACAAAGCTTACGTGGAGGCACTATAACAACTGTCAAATCAGCTGCAAGGAGGAGATTTGGACCATTGGATTCTACGTCCAGAAACCAAAAAGAGCATGCATAAGAGAAGACAGATCCTAGTCATTGGATATGGGCACAAAGGATCAATAACCATTCGATCCAAAGGTAAGTGCACAAGCCTTAAACTCTTTTTAAGTACATAGGAGAATGGGGTAGCCGAAGTTTCGAAGCCCAGATCTCATCCGAGCTGTTGATGTTGGAAGGAGCACGTGTCAGTAGATCTAAAACTCTGAAGAAAGTCACTCTAAGCATTTTTAGTTGGGGAGTGTGTAAAACTCTCGAGGCTTTGAAGAAGCGAAGTAGTTCTCAGTCATCCTTCAGTCGGAGACATGTGGCGGGAGATCCTGGATTCCAGAGGAGTGACTACAATAGGGTGAATTAATTGCCGAAGTCATCAGGAGCTGAAGTGAATATGAGTCATTGATCCTATATTGATAGGTGTCGTTAGATCTTGCACTCTGGAGTAGAAGCACTCCAGAAGAAAAAGGTTGTTGTAACACCTGGAACTCCCGAAGTCAGAGTTCTGAAGTAGATCGCAACCGTCAGCTGTCAGAGAAGTGCAGACTGTAGATCTGGTTCAAGTGACTTAGCGGTTCTAGAGTTTAGGGAAAGAAGGGTTTAATCCCACGGTTTTAGACCAGGGTCACATGGAGGACTCTGTGGGTAGTTAGAAACTCTCAAAAAGGGGCTTTCACACCTAAGACTTAGGACTTTGACCTGTGGAGAAGATAGAGAAGTTTCAACATGAACCTGTGAGCTGATTCAACTCTCAAAGTCGATCCATCCTAGACTGAGAGGTTGCACAACCCCGGGGGAGAATAGGGTGTCTGATACCATCAAGTGGTTTCAGATCTGAAATTTTCTTGTAGACAACAAGAAAAGGAAAGAGGAGATAGTATGACAACATCAAGTAGTATCATCGGTTTAAAATTTCATTTGTAGACAATAGGTGAAGGGGGAGACAAATTACTAATGCTCTATGTGCGATTTATTGCAAGTGTGCAATATTCAAGTAGAAAACCAAGTGGGTTGTAGGAGAAGCTAGAGACACTCTCAATTGTAGGGTAGAAAATAGACATCCACGTGGGATGAAGGAAAATGAGAAAGAAGATGGATACTGAAAGACATAAGTGTGGTCAAGGTAAGGACCTCCAACATAAATAGATAAAGAGCTCAAGGAAATCGATGAATAAATGGAGAGGCTAATGCTAAAGATGCAACAAGAGTCCCAGGTACGCTGGTGGTATGAATGGCCCATGAAGCAGAAAGAAAAATGGCCTATCCTGAAATTGGTTTCTAGGAGGTAGCGCCAGGATTTTCAGAAGTGTTTGAGGCATGTTGAAACCCTCAGTGGAACAAAGGATTTGGTTTGCATCTGCGAGCCAGAAGTAGGATATAACCTTAGTGATGAGGAGCAAAGATCAAGCAGAGATCTCATAGACTTCCAGGATGGCAGTGATGAAATTTCAAATTTCCAGGTGGGAAATGAAGTGAGATCAGTTGATCTCACAGACTGCCAGGAGGTCAAAGGAGAAATCCTAGATTTCCAGGTGAGAAAGGGAGAAGAGAGGAACTCAAGTAAGAGTTTATATCAACAAGGGGTGATGACAGAGGAGGATTAGAGAAGCATTCTGATCATTGGGGGAATTGAGATATTCCTGCCAATTATCCAAGAAGAGGCTAATGCACAAATTTCAGGTGCAAAAGAAGAGGAAATACATCCAGTAAGAACTGTCATAGAGTAGGAGAAGGAGAAAACATCAGTATCTACCCAAGAAATAGAAGAATAAGAAGAGAATTCAGTGGGATTGCTGAGAAATTTCAGCCAGGAAGATGAACGAGAGATGACTGTAGCACCGAATCCTGTAACAAAAGAGGAAGCAAACATCATGGACTTTTTTGAGTTGTACAAAGACTTGGAATCCCTAGAGAGAAGGGTGATAGCACAAATTCAACACATCCAACAAGTGATGTTGGAAATAAATGGAGGAACATGCCAGCATGAGGAGCAACTGGAAGAATATGGAGTGGAATCGACATCAGAATTGAGAAAGGCTTATCTGTCAGAGGAGGTAGCTGAGCAACAACTTAGTGAAGAGACTTCATAATTGGAGTCTACAACATAGTGGTCAGCCAGTGCCACAGAAGATGAAGAAAACATGGTAGATCAGGTTGATCTACCCTTTTATCAGCATGAGGAGATGGAGCACATAAGTCTACAATGGAGGAGCCAACCAATAGATAAACTGGGAGAAGTGATAAAGGAGGTAAGGAGGTTGATGTTGAATTCAACCCAAGAAGGTGTGAGCAAGAGGAAGATGAAAAGAGGAGGACTTGCAAGAGCAATAGGGAAGACACAAAAACAACATATAAGAGGAGCAGGTGGACAACTCCAAAGGAGAGTTTGGGATCCACGAGAATTTCAACAATGGAGCAGAGGATCTCATGAGAAGGAGCTCATGATTTCCCCAGAAGTGGAGTATGATGTAGGAGCATATTTCCACCTCAGCAACGCACCAACAAGCCAACATATCAAAGCACATTTAAGAAGGGGAGAGGCACCAAACCTCTCAGTTTTCCCTCAAATTTTAAAAATTCAACATAATGAAAGAAAATTAAATGTTGTAAGGATGCGTAGAGCCAAGTTATTTCCTTTGTACAGGCAGTAGATGAAGTTTCCTTTAATAGTATTGAGATGGACATATCTCGAGCATTGCCTCATATATTTAGTGTTAATGATCATTCAATATAATCCTCCTTAGTAGATAGGCATTGTAAATGGTGATTAGACACCACTAGAGTAGTTGGAGGGAAAGGATCGAGGATCCCCTCTTGTATAAAGCTTTCTAAAATATGGCCAATAGAGGTTTTTGAAGGGAGATTGTAAATTATTGTAACCCATGAGGAGAGAGTCGAGACTCAGTTGCAGTCCGAGCTTGTACACATTGTAAACAAGCATTCATATTAATACAAAGAGAGAAGTTTTTCTTATCTATGGGTTTTGAGTGTCTTTAATGAATGTTATCTATGTGCTTGTGAATGTATGCTGTAGATGTATGCGATATGATTCCATATGCATGGATAATATATATTCGACTATCTGGTGTGGGTTTGTTGGATTAATTATGGGTTCTTTAGGCTGTGCAAGGAGTGCACAAGAGAGTATCAAAACCTCTATGAGCCAGTGCAAGGAGTGTGCATCTGAACTCTTACGAGTCATAGAATAATGTGCCAGGAGGGAACACCATAACATTTACAGATTCAAGAGGATCCTCAAGGTTACTAAACACCTTGGAGGGGAAATTTTGTGTAGAAGAAACCATAACCAAAGTTGCTGAATACTCTGAGAGTTCTGCCAAGTGGGCATTGAGTAGGTGTAAGTGTGCACAAGTGAAATCTGTTTCGAGTTCAGAGGATGAGAAGTATCAGGGAAGACACACTAGAGTTACTGAACACTCTAGAAGCCTGTGGATGACGATACTTCATATTTACTGAACACTCTAAAGGAAAGGGCTCAACAAGGAGTTCTTTGAGTAGGTGCAAGGAGTGAACATAACCAACAGATTCTGAAGTGTTGGAGGAAGTCGAGGAGAAACAGAGTTGCTGAACACTCTATGGGAGATCTATATAAGTGTGAATTGAGTGGATGCATCAATGAACCTGAAGGATTTCAGGAAGCAGGCGGAAGAACTGTGCAAGGAGTGCACTAGGCCAACACTTAGATAAAGTGTTGAAATTATGAAGGCTCAGTTGAGTGAAAGGAGTGCGCGAGAACTTTAATTCAAAGTTCTGGGAGAAAGGTTTCCAAGAGGGCACACCACAAGGTTAAGACTCGGAGGAGATTCAAGTGAAATTATGCAGAAAGAGCGCAAGGAGTGTGTTGGAGGTAAAGTGGGTTTCAATTTAAAAAGCTTAGGAGGAAGAGCATCGAGTTTTGAAGAGGGCACCATATAAAATTTTGAAGGAAGAAGAGGTACAAGACCCATAAGAGACTGAGTAATTTCAAAATCTTAGAAGAGATAACACAAGGTGTGCACAGACAAACTTGTTACAAGTCCCAAAGATAATAAGGGAAAGTGCAAGTTTACACATAGAGTACCAGGAGTCGCTAGGGATGAGGTCAAGTTACATTGGCAAAAGTTCAAGGAGGGATAACATTCCTAGAAGTAAATATGAGACCCAAGACAGTTGGGCTCGCTGGAGAAGGTTAAGGGGCCAAAACCTTTGAACACTTACAAATTTTCCCAATCTTGGGAGAAAGCAAAAGCTTACGTGGAGGAGTTGTAGCAACTGTCATATCAGCTGCAAGGAGAATATCTGGACCATCAGATTCTACGTCCAGATACCCAAAGGAGCTCGTAGAGGAGAAGACAGATCCTAGACATTGGGTTTGAGCACAAAGGATCGACAGTCATCCGATCCAGAGGTAAGTTCACGAGACTTAAACTCTTTTTAAGTGCACGGGTGAATGGGGTAGCCAAAGTTATGAAGCCTGAATCTCATCCCATCCGTTGTTGTTGGAAGGAGCACGTGTCAACAGATCTGAAACTTTGGAGAAAAGTCACTCTAGGAGTTTTCAGCTGTGGAGTGTGTAAAACTGGAGAGGATTCAAAGAAGCAAAGTATATCTTAGTCGTCCGTCATTCAGAGACACATGGAAGGAGATATTGTATTCCGTAGGAGTGAGTGCAGTAGGGTGAAAAAATCTCGAAGTCATCAGGAGCGAAATAATATCTAAGCCATTGATCCCGTGGGGACAAGTGTCATCAGATCTTGCACTACAGAGTAGAAGCACTCAGGAATAAAAATGTTGTTGTAACACCCGGAACTCCTGAAGCTGGATTCCCGAAGTAGATCGCAACTGTCAGTTTTCAGAGAAGCACAGACTGTAGATCTGTTCCAGGTGACTTCACGGGTCCGGAGTTCAGGGAAGCAAGGGTTTATGCCCATGATCTTAGACCAGGGTCAGGTGGAGGAATTTGTGGGTACTTAGAAACTCTCAAAAAGGGGATTTCTCACCTGAGAGTTAGGATTTTGATTTGTGGAGAAAATAAAGAAGGTTCAACACAAACTTGTGAGTTGATTCAGTTCTCAAATTTGATCAATCCTAGAACGGGAGGTTGTGTATCCCCAGGGGAGAGTAGGGGGTCTGCATCACCTTCCCTTCCTGTCTAAGTCCCTCCTTCAATGAGGTGTTGTCTTCCTGCACCAATTGTAAGTTTTCTGTGTCAGACCATGCTCTAGACTGAATCTCCTGCGCAACACTCACTTGTAATTTGTAGAGTGCTTTGGTTAGAATATTGGGAAACACCAAGTCCAACATCAAAATATCCTTCTGTGGCCTTTTCGCTGTCTCCTCATCTATAATAAACATTTAGGAGTAATCCCAAAGTTTATGCTCCCCTTCACTGTGATCTGCATTGTCTCTCCCACTAGTGCCCCTTCTTTGGCTAGCATTGTTGTCTTATGTTGTTTCTACTCTGTCCTAACCTTCAACTGCTCTAGTGTAGTTTTCACCTCTTGTATTTTCTCCAAAATTGAAGCTCTGTGATTTTTGACATTTTCCCACACCTCTAACAATCGATCTTCCACTGGCATTGCTATCAACTCCACATCATTTTCCATCAATGATGTCACCATTTTTTTGTTGTGGGCCTTGAACTTCTTTCTGGAGCTTCTTTCTTTCTCCCCTGTTCTCTTTCTTTGGGCCTCTGATGGTTCAAATTCTCGTGACATCTGTGTATCCATGCATGTGTCATGCCCCTCTTCTTCTTCCATCAATATTTCTTGTGTCTCCATCTGCCTTTCTTCTGGGTGCACTTGTTCTATTGTTTCTCTTGTTTCCTACTCTGTGTGCACTGTTCCCTGTGTAGAGCCACGCTGGGATTTCTTCTTCATTCTGGATTTATTCTGTATAGAATTTCTTCCCCCTTCTTGGTTCTATGGTGTATTTTTCTTTTTTCTTACATTGTTTGTGCCTGTCTGCTCTGCAGGGACTGTTTTGTCATGCGTCGTTGTTTGTGCTCATGGCACCGTCTTTGGGATTGTTCGAACTCTCCACTCCTCACTCCATTCTTGGACCTCCATCTAGATGACCTGCATTTTTACATAGCACTTCAACTACAACCACTCCTTAGATGTATCCTTCTTTTCTTGTAGCCACATACTGTGGCGCGATGCCTGGAAGTTTGCTATCTGCCAAAAAAACTGGACAATTTCTATGGGAATCCTCCATGTCTCTGCAACTCTATTTTGGAACTTTGTCAAGTATATCGTGAACATGTTGCTATTAAGTTTCTTCTTTTTGAGGTCAACTGCACTGCAAAGGGATGTGTAGTGCGTTGCACCACATTTTCTTTTCCTTGGAAAGAACAGACTGTATGCGGGTTCCTGCCACTCGATAAGTGAAATGAGGATGAGTAACCATGAATAATGGAAATTAGAGCCCCAGTCTTGTGCATCCTTTCAATTTGCAAGGAATGAGTTTAGTATATAGGGGGCCCAGTCCATAGAGCTCCCCTTCGTGCATTACGCCACTACTGCTACTACTCCTGCGGGTACTTCCTACTTTCTGCAGTTGCAAATTCATTTGCAACCCAACAATCATGTTACAAATCGTGTCACATGATCATTGATGTCGCTGATCCTGATAACCATGTTACCCCTCTCCATGCCATACTTTTCTCTTATCTCATCTGAGATGAATTTCACCATAGTTTTGTCTTCTAGGTACTGTTCAGGCTTCTCCCCATCTGTGGGTAGCCTTGCAATTGCTGCTATGAGGTCGAAATTGATAGGCACTGGCCTATCCATCCATAAGATGCCTCTATGCACCCTCACTAAAAAATCATTTACACATTCGTTTATGTGTTTACCATGCCCAAAGTGTGATATGTCAAGTAGTTTCATTACGTCGATGTTGTACAGTCCTAGGATCCATTGCGTAGGCTCCAACAGTGGCACGCTTGATGGGCCTTCGCCTCTACTCTCAAGATAGCTCTGTGCTGACAAATCCAGGAACTTTATGTTGTCAGAAACATCATGGTCGGAGTATTTAAGGATATCAACTCCTCCTACAATTTCATCATCATTATTCACTCGCTTGGGAATCTTTGCGATCACTATGGCCAATTCTGCCTATACGCGCTATACACCCTATGCACTGCTCTTTTATCACGCATTATTATTCCCTTGTGGGGATGATACCCCACCCTATAGTAGGGCCTCTTGCTTTTGTTCTGTCTCTAGGCCCTTCTACATGGAACCCATGGTCAGTTCTTCTTTCTGCCACCCTTTCCCCCAGGACACGTCAGATTCTGTTTGTTCAACGTCCTCTGCCAATTGCTCGGGCTCTTGTGAAGGTTCCTGCTCCTCTTCCACATGCATTGTGGTCTTATCGTACTCTGGGGTGTGGGTTTCATCCACATTCATCACTGTGGGAATCTTGTTTGTTTTGGTTTGTGTCACACGAGTGCTACTCTGTGTGTTTCATCCGATTCTGTTCGACGCTTTGACCCTCATTGGTGACATGGTGAGGAAATACGAACTGTAGACTTCCAAAGCAACATAGGCTAGCAAAAATTCTCACTCTATCTTTCTTCCACTCGACTATGCATTCTTATCCTTAGAAAATAACACAATGGGTCACTTTCCCCCCTTTTTCTGACTTTATAGCAGGACAGAGAAGTGACAACTGTGCTGCACTGACATTTGTCACTTCTTCACTTTTTGTTGTGTTTCTTGCATGCTGTGCCTTTGTGTCTGTTAACTGATCTTCTGCGCATAGTGCTTTCCATTCCTGATTTTCATGCAACACACTGTTATATTCTATCAAAACCCTCCATGCATGCTGATCTGTTTTTATGGATCTTCTTCTTTTTATTTATTTTTCTCATTTTATCTCTCTTAGCTTCTAGTACTATAATACACTATGTACATATATTCTTACTGCAATGTATATTTATAATCACTAGGAGGTCGACTGTCCCTATAAAGTTTCAATCAACTCCCATTGATCCTTCCTCTCATTTCCGTGCCTCCCAAATCTTTCAAATCTACAGATCCCCCATTTGTGACAATATTCACTTCATATGATCCCAACCAATGTATTCTAAATTTCCATGGATTCTGAAGAAATTTATTGTCATATACCAAGACTAGGTCTCCCTCCTTCAAACTTTTCCTCTTGATGAGTCTGCCATACCAAGATTTATCTCTTACTTTCTATACTTCTTGGTGGAATCTTGATAGGATCCTATCTTCTTCCATATCCATTAGTTGACTTAGTCTTTATTTTACTGCTCCTCATTCTATCATGTTGGTAATTGCTGCTACATGCAGGCTAGGTACCAATAATTCTAATGACACCACTGCTTCTTATCCATACACCAACTTGAATGGTGTCTTTCCTGTCAAATTTTTGCATGTAGTCCTATATGCCCATAATACTGCTAGTATCTTCAAATCACAATCATCCCTTTTGACATTGCATATCTTTGTCAAATCATTCTCTAGGATCTTATTAAAGTCTTCCACTGTTCCATTTTCTTGAGGGTGATATGGTGTACTCTTTTGATGATAGACTTCAAACTCCTCATTCATATCCTTGATAGTACTATTGATGAAGTGAGTGCCTTGGTCTCTCATCAAAATCCTTGGGCATCCAAATCTAGTGAGCAATTGCTCAAACATGAAGTGTGCTGTTTTCTCTGTGCTGTAATCTTTTACTCGTGTTGGTTCTTCCCATCTCATTAATTACTCTGTTGCAGTAATGATATACCTTGCTCCCAAACTATTTGCTAGTGGATTAATTGGTTCCAAAAAGTCTATTGACCATTTGTCGAATACTTGCAAGGTTACTTGTGGTCTTAGGGGAATCTCATCCTGTCTATTAGGTTTACCAATCCTCTGACATACATCACATCTCTGGCAGTATTCCTTTGCATCTCTATGAATGGTTGTCCACCATAGTCCTGCGTGCAATACCTTCTTCACTGTAGTTTTTCTTGCATAATGTCCTCCAACTATTCTGGCCTCATGAGCCTTTGCTAAAATCTTAGGCCTCTCATGTTCTAGCACACATATTTTCAAAATGTTGTATGTGCCCAACTTGTATAAGTGTCATACAATCAATTGATAGTCTGCAACTCTAACTACTAGATTTTTCTTATGCACTATGTTAAAATCTTGTGGTGTAGTCCATGTACTCAAGTATTCAATGATGTCAAAAAAATATTCATCGGCTACTTGGATTGAAAATAACTGCGCATCAGGGAAATTGTCCTCTAAATTTGTAGGTTCCTCTCCATTGGTGATCCTCAACAGGTGATCAAGTCCTGCATTCAACTTCCCTGTTTTGACTATCACTTCAAAGTCAAATTCCTGAAACAACAATAACCATCTACAAATTATCCCCCCCAACACTAGCTTATTGAATAGATATTTGAGGGCATAATGATCTGTGAACATTTTAAAGTGTTTCCCAAGTAGATAGTGTCTGAACGTTTGCAGTGCATATACCATTGTTAGGCCTTCTCTTTCTGTAGTATTGTAGTTCTACTCTGACTCTGAAAATTTTCTGCTTGCAAATTCTATAGGATGGTCTAGCTCTCCTGCTCCTAGTTGTGCCAATAGAGCTCCAAGTATTATGGATGATGCACCTACATGCACATGAAATGTATTTTCCTATTATTAGAATACTAGTATAGGTGTTGTGACCATTATTTCTTTTAGAGTGTCCAAACCTCACTGACAGTCCTCATTCCACTGGAATTTACTATCTTTCTTCAAAAGTTTCTCCATTGGTGCAGT
Source organism: Picea engelmannii (assembly GCA_009831015.1). Classification (NCBI taxonomy): domain Eukaryota; kingdom Viridiplantae; phylum Streptophyta; class Pinopsida; order Pinales; family Pinaceae; genus Picea; species Picea engelmannii. Next base: position 445,157 of record ML783645.1, read on the forward strand.
GATTTGCGTATACCCTTTTATGAATTTCCTGTAGTAGTCTATGTGTCCCAATGTTTCTCTCAATTGGTGTACTGATTTTTGTGGTGGTAAATTGAAAATCACTGCAATCTTGGTAGGATCTACTAGCAAGCCTTGTTTGCACACTATATGGCCCAATATTATTCCAAATGGTGTCCAAAAAATTCACTTCTTGATATTCAATGATATCTAACACTGCCTACATCTTTCCAACATCATCCTTAACACTTACACATGGTCTTTTAACAGACTATATACAGTCAAATCATCCAGATACACTAGCTGAAAACTGATGGATGAATTCTTTGAATGCAACTATGAATACTCTTGAGAATATTGTTGGTGCATTCTTCAGTCCAAAAGGAATGACTGTGTTTGGTAGGATCCCCATTCTTTGGAAAAAGTGGTCTTGTACCTGTCTTTTGGGGCTATCTTAATCTGAGGGTAGCCTGAGAATCCATCTGTGCATGAGTATGCTTCTTGGCCTCCTACATTCTCTAATACCTCATTTGTGAAAGGGGTGGGAAAAGGCTCGTGCAGGCAAGCATCATTCAACTTCCTCAAATCGACACATATACTTATGCTTCCTTTCTTCTTCTCCTGAACTACCATAGGGATTATCCATTCTGATTCTTCTACTGGTTCTATGATTCCAGCTTCCAACATTCTATCAATTTCTTCTTTTACTTTTTGCTTATATATTGGATTCAGTCTATATGGTCATTCTCTGACTGACCTAGCCTCATGTTTGAGAGGTATCTTCATCTCTCCTAGATCTCCTTCTATGAATTTAATCTCTGTAAAGGTTGTTGGGAATAGGTCACCGTACTCGCGGAGTAACTCTACTATTCTTTCTACTGTTTGTTCATCCTAGTAGTCTCCAATACTAGCCATTTTGGGATTATCATTTGTACCAATATTTACTTTCTTCACCTTGATTGGAAAAAGAAATACTTCTGATTCCAAATATGGGACTACCACCTCTCTTTCTCCTTCTATTTCTATAATTTGGATATTGCGCAGATCATCTTCATCCATTGCTTATTCCTGCACATGATAACATGCCAATAGTTCTTTCACTGTTTTTCTATTTTGTTGTTGGTATTATGTGATAAGTTAAACCTATGGTTCCTTAATAAATATCAACCCTCTGATTTGTTTGAGTGATGAGTCAATGTTTGGGTTCTCATTTTCAAATGAGAAAGTGACTATAAAATTCTTTTGTAATGCTGTCCATTCTGCAGTTCCTCTGTACAGTTCCTAGTCTACATGCCAGTTTGCCAGAATTCCTTCCAATGTGTGAATGAAGTGATGAGGCCATTCCTATGGTGGTTTCATTCTCCATAGTGTTCTGCACTTCTCCAAGTGTTTTTATAGTGTCCCCTGTCTATCATATCTCTTCATCTCAGTTCTGCCCTGTTCTACGCCGAATCTAATGCGTAGTAATTTCTTACATTGGTACCAGTCCTTAACTATCTCTTTATGTGCACCCCACTAGCTTGCAGGTGTTGCCTTGAGTGATATATCCAGGGCTAAGAGCCTATGATTTTCTAACACTTCATATTCATATCTTGTTAGGAATTCTTATAAGTCATTCACCCCATGAAAACTAGGAGGTTCTCTTGTCTCTGTACCTACCCATCTTACCATGCGGTCTATTCTTGCGCACCTTCTTGTGGATACTTCATGTAATATCTGTTTCCAATTCTCCAGCCCTGTATCTGAGTCTAAAGTGAATTATGTGATACTTCTCCAACTAAGTACCCCATGTGCATTTGGATTCACATAATATTCTTCTCGCGCGATGGTTCTTTATAAATGGTTGATTTCCTCCAGGTCTAAGCAAGTGGGTTCTACAAACCTTTCTCCTTATGATAGGTCTAGTGGCACAACGAGTTTGTATTCTCCTGACTCAAATATCATATTATTTGTCTTCAAATTGATTATTGTCTAGTTTTCAAATGCCCAATCCAAGCCAAGAAATGATGGATAAGGTGTTCTGCCATCCAGTGTTTCTATCACTTAAAAATTCGCTTTAGTGCACACTCCATCCATATCTACCGTCACACCCTTTAGCCTTCCAATTGACAGAACCCTATGTTGATTTTCTAGTTTTAGCTGAATAGGTGAATATCCTAATGTGGGATCTCCCATACATTTCCATGTATTCTTGGGTAACACATTTACTTATGATCCTAAATTTAGTATAATATCCCCCATGTTGAAGTCTCCAATCTTTGCATTCAGTCTGAATTCTCTCCTTGTTTTCCTCCTTGTATGCAGATGATTAATCATTTTCTTATCTATCTTCCCCTCTGTTATCATATAAAGTTGTCTAAGAGCCGTAGGGTGACCCAATCCTTTTCTTGTGCAGGTATCAGTCTCGATTTCAAATTGCACATTCCTCGCGACCCACTTCGGGCTCGAAATGCAAGCAACATGTGAGATCATCTTTCAACGACAAAGATCCAATCAAGCAGATCAACAGTTCACTGAATCAGAACTTAGGAAGTGCATAGGAAAGAATTGTTAGGATTCATGAATTCTAAAGTCATGAAAATATCATAGCCGTTGATCAAAGGAGGGATCTGGACCATAGATTTGGTCCTGAGGAACTCATAAGTTCGGGAATTGAGAGAAAGGAGAAAGAATTTGTTAAAATTCACGAGCTGCAAAGTCCTGATTTGCAAAGAGTTGATCAGAGCCATTAGATCATGGGGCTTGTGGACCATTGATCTGGAAAGAAAAACTCGCTAGTTTGGTTTTCAGGAGTAGGGTGATAAGTAATCTTCCGACAACACGAAGCACAAAGTTGCGAAGTGCTCAAGAGTGGGCCCATGGTCATAGCTCGTGCTCATATGGAAAGAGGGTCCAGGAGGAAAGGTTGGCACCCATCATGTGGAGACAACCGAGGAGGATTTATGAAGAATAAATCATGGCCGTCGAATGGAAGGTGGGAACGTGGCAGTAGATAAGCAAATTCACAATTTCGCGATTCAAACAGTTAACAAGGGGTAGAGCGCCAACTCTCCGAAGTGAAAAATCCTGAAATACCACTTGGGATAAAGTGTCGGATCACAGCCTGATGTCACATTGGAGTGAGGCCAAAGTCACAAGGTGATAATCCTCTACTCCGTGTCCAAGGCTATTAAAATGCCAAATTTGGCGCCGTCTTAATGAAAAGTCCAATGTATCCCAAAATTAGTGGATGGATAAATTTCAGCGGTGACACCAAAAATGGCAGGCCTTACCCAGTCACAGATCTCATGCAGACCCATGGCTCTAAATTTGTATGCTCATTCAAAATCATAGCAAGTGGCCATCCCCCAGTTACCTGGCTTGGTCCCGATCCCAAGGAAATATCAATTAATGGACACAGGCCAGTAGTTGAATCCTGGGTTCACTCCATAAATAGAATGCATGAAGGCCCCAATGCAAAGGTCAAAGCTGTCAGCCCAAGGTTCCTCGAAGACATATTTTATTGCAAAATTCATACTGATTTGAGTTTGTGTCATGCATAGTATGACAGAGCGAGCGTCGAATGGGAACTTTGAATGCAACAATCCGATCACACTCTTGATGGTTGCAACAATTCTTCTTATATATAGGTAGTTTTGATATTTTGTAATGGTCAAATGGTTGATCTAGGCTCCTTGCTATTGTAATATTCTTATGAATAACAATGGTTCTCTGGTTATGTATTTGTTCTTGAGACAAATTGATTAATCTAAGTCATCTTTCTTACTCCATCTTATTTTCCTCTGATACTGGGAGAGTTCATGTTTGAATGATTCACATGGATTGTTGTAATTGTATTATGATAAATGTTTGATTATAGTACTATTATGATTTCTTTCTGCTTCCTTGAAATTTGAATCCAAAATGGCCTTGTGTTTAATTTTTTCCTCCTTAGGCTGCTAGAAAATCTGATGTTCATAGAAGACCTCTACACCTTTCTCACTAAATATTCCTGCTACTCACCCTTACTCCAACTTACTGACTGAAGTTGATTCAAGGCCTCAATGGCTGGTGCATGCTAGTCCAAATTTCCGAGTTAGAACGTTATTATCATTGATTCCTCTCCATTTGATCACCTAAAACACATTTACATTTATTGTATAAACCGATGGGTATTGGGCTTACCGTCAATGCAATCTGAAGGTGACTTCTAGTGCTAACATTTCTGGTGCCATTTTCGGGGACGAATTGAATATTTTCCCTAGGATAGAATGAAAAAGAAGCTTTGATTTTGAAATTACATCAGATATCAGTACCATTGAAGATTGAAACTTGCACCTTGTGACTCCACTGTTTTGACTCCCCTTTTTCAGTTGTGGCTGCCTATAGCACACCTGAAGCTGACCCAGAGAGGCTTTCTCGAGAATGATTTTAGCATCTTCTTTCTCAGCTTGAGAAGTTCCCTAGGAGAGTGAAAACGATCAGATCTGGCCTTTGATGGTGAACAAAGACCAGACACATTCAAAGCTGCATATCATTCACCTGGCGACTCCATGTTCAAAGAATCGATCAGTGACTCCACTAGTTTGAAATGGAAAGGATTTTAGCTCAGAGGTATGCCTTCTGTGATTTTTTGAAAATAGTTGGTTTCCCTAATGCACTGCCTGATTAGATTGACCTGGAAAGAAGCCTTCCTAACTTTTGAGGAAAAGAGTGGGAAGTACCAACTGAACATTTGCTAGACTTTAATGAATTTATTCATCGATTTCATATCGTGCATGAAGATGTTTAGATTCATCTTTTCAAGTGTTCATTAAAAGGGATTTCCCATGAATGATGTTAATCTCTTCCCACTGCAAGCATCAACTCTTTGACATATTTTCATGCAACTTTCAATTTGTTTTGTAAGGATTATTTTTCAACTGAGTATCTTTATGAAAACTATTGTGATGAGTTTTCATTGCTTTATAGAGATTTTGCCTGTCACAAAGATCAGTTTTGTGATGAAGTTGTTGTTGTGGAAGAAAGAATTTTCCATGAAGATCATGAGGTGTTGAATGATATTCATTGTGATAGAAATAACATAGAAATGCTTGGAATCATATCAGATGTGTCTGTTGTTTTAAGCGTTCATAAAGATCAACATGTCTCTTCTAAATATTCCAATGCCAAAGAGAAAGTGTATTCTGCATTGGATAATTCTCCTGACTACGAAGCTGAGATAGACAAAAATATAATAGCAAAAGCTAGGGAATATTCCTCTATGTTTTTTCCTAGTTTTTCAGAGTTGAAGGTAGAGTTTTCTTGCTTCTCTTATAAAGGAAATGCAGAGGAAATTCTTGTCTTGGAAATTGATGTTTTTGGCAATCCTACTTATGATAAAATAATTGTTTCAAATACTGACCAAGAACAACCCAATTTTGATGAATATCCTAGTGAATATGGTGAAGAGAAAATCTTTTCCATGGTTCCTGTTTATGATGGTTATGAATATGATCCTTGGGGGAGCCATGAAGAATAAATGGAAGAGATAAATGGGTAGTTTATCTCCTGTCTAGAGCTTGTAAATGAGAAAATATCACCTCAAACTAGCCAACCTACATCAGTCATCCACCCACCTGTACACTCTGAGAGAATTGAACGATGGGTGAGAAACAATGAAGTACATGAGGTAATTTATTACCAGTTGAGATGCCCTGATTATAAATTTTGTGACCCGATGGGGTTATATATGGAGTTGTGTTTTCCAAAATACTTGGAGCCTGCAAAATTATTCATCTTGTCATCATTTGGGGGTATTGTCAGTGTTCCCAAACATGTTCCCTTTATACTGTTATACATCCTTTCCCTTTTGTGGATCATTTGCAGTAAAGAGAAGAATTATATTACCAGGCAGTCTGGGTGGCTATGGTGGAAGTTTGCTTTCACCTAACACTTTGTAAAAATCAAGTTTGTACATAAATAATCTCCTTCTATAGTATATGTGTTTGCTTTATTTTTGTAAGTAGAGTAGTGTACATATTTCCCTGTTTTCTTCGGCGAAATATTTTGAGCTAGACTCCATACCCCAGCAGCTAAGGCACTGGAACTGCATGTTCTTGGTAGCTCACAGGGAGCATTCCATCCTCTGTGGCGCCAAATGTTATCACATAAAGCTATCTAAGAGCCACAGGGTGACCCAATCCTTTTCTTGCATGGGTATCAGTTTGGATTTCAAAGAGCATCTTTCAGAGCGACCCACTTCAGGCTTGAAATGCAAGCAACAAGCGAGATCAACTTTCAATAGCGGAAATCCAATCAGGTAGATCAACAGTTCACTGACTCAAAACTTGGGAAGTGCAAAGGCAAGAGTTGTTAGGATTTGTGAAGTCGAAAGTCACGAAAAGATCATAGTCGTTGATCAAAGGAGGGATATGGACCGTATATTTGGTCCCGAGGAACTTGCAAGTTCAGGAATTGGGAGAAAGGAGAAAGAAGTTGTTAAACTTCGCGAGCCGCGAAGTCCCAATTTGTGAAGAGTTGATTAGAGATGTTGGATCGTAGGGATTGTAGACAGTTGATATGGAAAGAAGAACTTTCTAGTTCAAGTTTCAGGAGTAGGGGGACAAGGAAGCTTCTAACAATGCAAAGCATGAAGTCGTGAAGCGCTCAAGAGTGTGCCCATGGTCATAGCCTGTGGTCATATGGAAAATGGGTCCAGGAGGAAAGGTTGGCGCCCATCGCGTGGAGCCACTCAAGGAGGAGTTTTGAAGAAGAATCGTGGTCATCTAAATGAAGGTGGGAACATGTCAACAAATAAGAAAATTTTCAATTTCATGATTCAGAGAGTTAACAAGGGGCAGAGCGCCAACTCTAGAAAGTGAAAAATCCTGAAATATCACTTGCGATAAAGCATCCGATCATAGCTCGAGGTCACATAGGAGTGAGGCCAAAGTCACAGGGCACTCATCCTCTACTCCGTGTCCAAGGCTCTTAAAATTCCAAATTTGGCGTCGTCTCCATGCGAAGTCTAATGTATCCCATAATTGGTGGATGGATAAATTTCAGTGATGACACCAAAAATGGCAGGCCTTTCCTAGTCACATATCTCGTGTAGACCCACGGCTCTGAATTCATATGCTCATTCAACATCATATTTAATCATAGCAAGTGGCCATCCCCTAGTTACCTGGACTGGTCCTGATCCTGAGGAAATATCAGTTAATGGACGCAGGACGATAGTTGAAGCCTGGGCTCACTCCATAAATATAAGGCATGGAGGCCCCGACGCAAAGGTCAAAGATGTCAGCCCAAGGTTCTTCAAGGATGGATTTTCTTGCAAAACCCATACTGATTTGAGTTTGCATCACACACAGTCTGATAGAGCGGGCATCGAGTGGGAACTTTGAATACAAAAATACGATCACACTACTGATGGTTGCAATGGTTCTGCTTATATATAGGAAGTTTTGATATTTTTCAATGGTGGAATGGTTGAGATAGGCTCCCTGCTATTGCAATATTTTTATGAAGAACACTGGTTCTTTGGTTATGTATTTGTTTTTGAGACAACTTGATTAATCTAAGTCAGCTTTCTTACTCCATCTTATTTGCCTCTAATACTGAGAGAGTTCATGTTTGATTGATTCACATGGATTGTTGTAACCGTATTATGATAAATGTTTGATTATAGTATTGTTATGATTTCTTTCATCTTCATTGAAATTTGAATCGAAGATGACCTTGTGTTTAAGTTTTTCCTCCTTAGGCTATTGGAAAATCTGATGTTCATAGCGGACCTCTACACCTTTCTCACTAAATATTCATCCTAGTTACCCTTACACCAACTTATTGACTGAAGTTGATTCAAGGCCTCAATGGTTGGTGCATGCTATTCTAGATTTATAAGTTAGAACGTTATTATCATTGAGTCCTCTGCATTTGATCACCTAAAACTCATTTACATTTGTTGTATAAATTGATGGGTACTAGGCTTACCTTCAATGCAATCTAAAGGTGACTTCTAGAGATAACACCCTCTACCTTTGTGTTACATCTTTCTACCATATTTTTAATGCTTTAACAAATGATGGATCATTAAGTAGTTTAACACAAGATTGCAGAAAATCATTTATGGTACTTTTCCTAGGGTTTGTGCTTCATTAGTGTGATCCAACGATGAATGCATCTCGTATGTTGGTTTTTCCTAATTATTTTGTGCATTCGATGTAGAAGCAATGTTTGGCTTTCATGAATGTCTCATTTTTGTTTTGCGCATCAAACTACTTATGTGGTTCAACATTATTCTTCCCCCATTGGTGTTCTGATGGATATTGTCTTACTGTGTCACCTCTTGTCTTAGCTCCTCCACACATAACTATGTTGATATTTCTTCCATCATCCCTTGCTTCTGAAGAAATCCATTGAACATTCTGATTGTTCTGATTTCTCTTTTCTTGGATCTTCCCCAATAATGTCGGATAGTTTTATGAGTCATGATCTGATGCGTGAAAATACATACATGTCATTTGTGGAAGTGGACATTATATTGCATAGTGCCATGGTTTTTGACATGTATGGCATATCAATAGTCCTCTACCTCTTCCAAATCTTCCTCTACCTCATCCTCCACCTCTGTAGTGAGCTCGATCGCCTCGCAGGGCGTTGTACCGAGGAACCTTATTATACTGCGTGGGATTATACTGTGGTTGCGCGACATTATACTGTGGCTACACAATGTTATATTTTTGTAGATAAGTGTTATATGGGGCTGGTATGATCTGGTTTGATATCGGTGGCCACCCACCTTTTCCAACTAGCTCAAAAAGTTTTCTAGTAATTTTGGCAATTTACTATTTTTAGCAGTTTTAACTTTCGGGGCCATTTTGAGGGCCTAAATGAAGGTTTTTCAGGATTGAGCTTATCATTGATATTCAAAGGAATTATTGAGCCCCCAAAATGAATCTCCTCGATGATACCTTTCCAACGGGATATCATACACCTAAAACAAAGATCGTATGCAAAATTTACGACCCCTGGAAGTTGATGTACTAACTTACCCAGACGGGGCCCACATGAATTTTGGCGCTTCATCTCCTAGGGTTAGGTTTTTGGATGTCTAGGGTTTTTTTCATTCCCGTTTATTGTAAAAAAGTCCTTTAGAGCCTCATTATAATGATCTTCTTGTGAACGAGCGCAACCGTCACATCTCTTCTCAAAGATAAGCCGCCACCATTCTAGCAAGCTTGTTTCTGTTGCATTTTACAGTTTCAACTTATTTCCTTATTGAATAGAAAACCAATTTTACTATATCTCAGTTATTTTGTGTTAAGAACCTATTAATAATATGTAGTCATTTCGTTCTACTCATAAAATCTGGATCAATGGTATCATAGCGGTCTCCTCCTTGTCATCTTAATGCATGTCCCCAATGAGGTCGGAGTATAAAGAGTTGGGTCTCGAGCTTGTTTCTCTTGAGGAAAAAATATCTCACATGCCCAAGCGACCTCTCATGGCAGGAGAAAATAAATATGAAGAGATAGGAGATCCTTTCAAACTGTTGATTGAGGAATCCCTCACACAACAAAGGAACAAGATGATGGATGCATCTTCTTCGAACGGAGGCGCCGCCCCCTTCAAGGTACAAATAAACTTCAATATTCCAATATTTGAAGGTCATATAGATGTAGATGCTGTAGACAAGTGGTTGAATCTACTAGAAGGGTATGTTTTTGTCCATAACTTTTAGAATACATAAAAGATTACTTTTGTACTCCTCAAAGTCATTCCTCGTGTCAAAGATTGGTGGGAAACTTTATGTGAGAAAAAGGAAATAGATGAAACCTCATTATTTACAGTCACGATCATCTGGGAATACTTTAGGGATGCTATTAAGGAAACATACTACCCTGTCGGAAATTATGATGAATTGTATACCAAATGGACTACACTGTGGCAAGAAAGAGACCAAGCAGTGCCAGATTTCACAAATATATTTCATACCTTGCACACCAAGATGGGTATCAAAGATTCAGAGTGACATATGGTTATCAAGTATCATGGTGCTCTGCATATATACATCCAGACCGAAATGGAATTTCTGGACATCTCATCTTTGGGCGCGACCTACTGATGTGCCGTCAAAATCGAGTAGAAGGTCAAACACAAGATGTGACAATTTGGGCCTGGGTACCCCTCACAACAAAATCTAGGAAAGGGTGGCCCCAACCCACAAAACAAAGGACAGAGCAAAGATGGATAGTATTAGGACAACTAGTCCAATATGCAAGCAAAGAAGGACATCAGAAAGACAAAGAAAGATATCGGGAAGTGGTGTGACTTCCATAAGATCCCTTGGCATAACACTGCTGACTTCCACTCAAAGAAATCATTGGTGGCCAAAGTGAAAGCCTCTGAATAATATGCGGGTTTAGACTCTGAGCCAGAACCAGAAAGGGGAAGATAGATCATTGACATGGAACCCAATTCCACTGTTTCTACCACCAAGCTCCATCCTGATGAACCAGATGAGCCATAATAAGGAGAATGCCTCTTCCATTCATAGATGTGGGTAAAAAGCACCTTGTTGCACTTCATCATTGATAGCGGTAGCCAGAAGAACCTCATCTCAGTAGAGGTCATCAAGCGGTTGGACCTACCGACAACACCGCACTCACAACCATACATCATTTAATGGATCCGCCAAGGAAGTGATCTCAACATTAGCCAATAGTGTCAACTATCGTATGACATCAATCCCTTCAAAGACGAGGTATTGTGTGATGTTTCTCCTCTCGAAGTTTGTGATGTTCTTTTGGGCCAACCTTATTTATGGAAACTTCATGTTGTATATGAGTCTAGGCATCGTAGTGTTATGATTACTTTGAATAGGAAATTGTACAGGATACCTGAGGCAGTCCCACCTAGTGCTATTTCCTTGATCGATGCTAAGCTATGGAGGAAGGTCATCTCTCAGATGGGGAAGTTTGTCTTCTTCATGATTTTCTCTCAGAATAAGCAAAATATCACAGCCACATCCATGGTCTCTTCGACCGAACTCTCCACATTGCAGAAGAGGGTAGATAAGTTCATGAAAGAATACTCAGATATCTTCTCCTCACCTACCAGGGTACCTCTACACTGCTAGGTCAAGCACCCCATCGATCTGACCCCCAACGCACTGTTGCCCAATGGGCCAATCCATCACCGCTCTCTGTTATAGAATGAGGATATCAAGCGATAGATCCAAGAATTGCTCCACAAGGGGCACATACATCCCATATCATCACCTTGTGGGAGCCCAATCATGTTGGTACAAAATAAATATGGAACCCGACGACTCTGAACTGATGACTAGGCTCTGAATAAAATCACAGTCAGAAACTGGTACCTGATTCCCCCAATCGATGACCTCCTTGATCAAATCATGGGGGCCAAATACTTCAATAAGATTGATTTGAAGTCTGTCTACCACCAGGTCCTGATAGAATAGACAGATGTATGGAAAACTGCTTTCAAGTCAAAGGAAGGCCTTTTGAATGGTAGGTCATGCCCTTTGGTTTGAAAAATTCTCCAACCACTTTCATGAGGATGATGGACGATATCCTCTGACCATTCACCAATACTTTTGTAGTGTTGTATCTAGATGAAATTATCATTTACAATAATACTTGGTCCGAACACTTGCAACATATTCAGTAGGTTCTACACACCCTGCGGTATCACAAGCTATATGCCAACTTGGAAAAATGCTCCTTCGACATGGACAGGGTCCATTACCCGGGATTACATAATTGATAAGCATAGTGTACATGTGGATCCAACCAAGATCTAAGTCATCTGTGACTGGCCAGCCCCAAATACACTCACTGAACTTTGGAGCTTCTTGGGCCTTGCTAATTTGTACCACAGGTTCTTGTTGGGATTCTCCCATATTGCATGGGCCCTCAGGAAAATAACTAGGGGTGGTGGTAAGGAAAAATTTGTGTGGGGTCGGTCCCAACAAAAAGCATTCGATGATTTGAAGAAACACTTGTGCTCAACCCCAATACTTTCACTACCAGCCCTGCAACATCTCTTTGAGATCGAGACAGATTCTTCAGACTATGCGGTGGGTGTTGTTATCACTCAGCATGGCCACCCTGTGGGGTATCATAGTGAGACACTATCATATGTTGTCCGTAAGTACCCTACTTATGAAAAATAAATGTACTCCATTGTGCAAGCCTGCCACCAGCGGAGACATTACATTCTTGGGAAGGAGACACTCATCCATACTGATCACAAGCCACTATAGTTCATGCATACACAAGGAAAATTGCAGAATGATCACCATCAAAAGTGGTCCACATACTTTCAACAATTCCACCTCAACATCAAGTATAAAACAGGAAGCACCAATCACATCGCTGATTTCTTCAGCAGACCGCTAGTCACGAAACTCACCATGGTGATAGAATCCTACGAACATGATACCTCTGGATGGTCCCAACTCTATGAGACAAACCTAGTCTTCGCCACCACCTACCAAATGTTGTGTGCAAATACAATTGTCGATAATTTCCATCTTCAGGATGGGTTGTTGTGTCATCTAGGCCATATCTATGTTCCATCAAGCGAGTTAGTGAAGTTGATATGGGAAGCCCACTACAGTTAGGTGGAAAGACACTTCGGTGTCAAAAACATGGTGGCGATGCTACATAAACATTTCTACTGGCCAAAAATTTTGCAGGAGGTCAACAAGTATATCAGGTCATGCACTACCTGTGCTATTACTAAATCGACCACTAAGAAATAGGGCCTGTACACCCCTTTTCCTACTCCTGACAATCCATGGTAATCCATATCAATGGACTACATTTTGGGCCTCCCATCCACCAAGCGGGGAAATGATTGTGTTTTTGTGGTTGTTGATCACTTTTCTAAGGTGGCGATTCTAGTTGCCTGCAAGAAGAACATCACAGTAGAGGCCACTGCCAAGCTCTTCTTTGAATGAGTCTGGGTATATTTTGGAATCCCACAAACCATTGTGTCAGATTAGGAAAATTGATTTCTCATCACATTCTAGTCAAGCCTCTGGTCACTACCGAATACCAATCTCACCAAATCCATGACCTTCCACCCCCAGACAGATGGCCAAACTGAGGTTGTAAATCGAATGATTGTGCATATCCTTCGCATGTATAATTAAAATCACCCTTGCACATGGGATGAGAGACTTCCCTATGTCCAACATAGCTACAACTGAGCCCTGCATAGCTCAACCGAACAACACCCCTTTCAGGAGGGGTTGGGATTCCAACCATTGGGTCCCATAGATGTTGCACTTCCCCTTGTGATCACCTCGACCAACTCATCTCCTGCTCCAAGTGAAGTTGAAAAATCCACCAAATTCATTGAGCAGATCCATCACATCTTCCAACAAGTTCAGGATATCCTACATAAGTCCAATGACAAGTACAAGTAATGCCATGATCAACATCAGGTGCCACATAAGTTTCAGGTGGGAGACAAAGTTTGGTTTCACTTGCTGAAAGAACACCTTACAGGACCCCATTGAAATATTTTCCCACTCTTTTATGGGTTGTACACCATCACCAAGGCCATGGGGGGTAATTCTTTTGAGATCATCATTCCTCCTTTCCTTGGCCTGCACCCAGTGTTCAACGTGGATATCCTTCACCCTTATTTCCCACCACTATTGGACACCTCAGACATAGCAGAACAACTGAGACCAAAAAATCCTAACCCCAACTACATACAATAGGCATCCAGTGATTAGATTTTTTACATACATATCAAGGGCACTCGACAACAAAGGATCCATCTTTATTGAGTCGTCAAAGCAAGGCAACTCCTACACCAAGGAAAGTGGCTCACCCAGGGCCAAATTCAACATAAATTTCCTCATCTGATGGGGGAGCTAAACAAAATGGATATCATTTCTTCATAAGGAGTGAGGATTCTTCCAGGTGGATATCGATGGCGACCCACCTTTTCCAACTGGCTCAAAACAATTTTCTGGCAATTTTGGCAATTTACTATTTTTAACAGTTTTAACTTTCGGGGCCATTTAGAGGTCCTAAATGAAGGTTTGTATGCATATAGATTCTAAATGATAATAAAAGGCATGATTTATCCCCAAAATTAATATCCTCAATGATACCTTTCCAACGGGCTATCATACGCCTAAAATGAAGATCGTATGCAAAAGTTACGACCCCGTGAAGTTGATGTACTAACTTACATAGACGGAGCCCACATGAATTTTGGTGCTTCATATCCCAAGGTTAGGTTTTTGGATGTCTATGGTTTTTGGAATTCCTATTTATTGTAAAAAAGTCCTTCATAGGGTCATTGTAATGATCTTCTTGCGAACAAGCGCAACCATCACATTTCTTCTTAGAGATAAGCTGCCACCATTCCAACAAGCTTATTTCCGCTGCATTTTACAGTTTCAACTTATTTCCTTATTGACTAGAAAACAAGTTTTACTGTATCTCTGTTATTTTATGTTAAGAACCTGTTAATAATCTATATTCATTTCGTTCTACTCATAAAATCCGGATCATGGTACTTGGTTAAATTTTGGTGCATCTTGCCCTGTCATCATTTATGCCTGCACCCTATAGGCGTCTAATGCTCTTTCCCTCATCAACTCCATAGTCCTGAAATCTTTTTCATCATGGCCCACTGACTTTAAAAAGTTGCAATTTTAACTCTTATGCACTTTCTAGTATTTACGCATCATTGTACAATGATATGGATCATGCCTCTGTGTCTTACATATCTCACACCATAGTCCTCCTGATTGAAAAGGGTTTGGCAATCCTATTTCCCTGTACTGCGTGAAAGTTTGGCATTCATTATTGCGGTATCCTTCTGTCCTACATGTGTTACATTAAAAAAATTCTCTTTTTTCCGTACCCCTTTTCTGGTTTAGTTGAAAGGTTAAATTCTTCAGATCCTCCTTCATCTCCTCTATTGTTGGATCTGTCTTCTGATATTGGTTCTCTTCCAGTTGTAAGGATTCGCGTAGAGCCTCTACCTGATTTTGAAACTTCTGTTGTCTCAAAGGGTATTTCAAGTGTGGTAGAAGGGAATTCACAAATAGATGTCTATGCTACATATCTGTCATGACATACTTCAACTTTCCCTTCAATCGTTTGAATCTTTGGTCAATATCCCAGATATATTCCCTTGGCTTTTGTCTGATCTCTATCATCTCATTCATGTATTGATCCTCTGATATAGGCTTGTGGAATTCATTTATCAACAAATTATTGATATCTACAATCGTTTTGGTTGTTTCTGGTGGAATGTTTGTAGCTAATATCATGTACCAATTCAGTGCGTGGTCTCTTAGTTTGATAGCTAACTGCGGAAGTTTTTTATTCTCCTCTGTGATATGCTTTTCTTCCCAGATAATTTCACAGATGAACAAGTGCTTCTCAGGGTCCTTAGATGCCTCTACCTTGAATTATGGTAAACTGATCGTAGGATCATTTCCTTCCATCCTAAATGATGAACCACTACGTCCGTGCGATGTAGATCCTTGACTAATGCTTCATGAAACATATCCCCCAGTTGTTTCTCCCTGTGTATATGTACTTCCTACTGTGTTTCTTCACTCAAATTCAATTGTATAAATGGTGGTGTTCTTTCTGGTGTATTATTCAGACATGATTCCTCTAACTTCTCCTTGGATAACCTAGGTTCAGGTCTACTATAGTTTCCAGCAAAACCACCTAAACTATCAAACTCCTGGTAAACTAGAAGGCAACACAACATACATAATGCACTGTGCAGTATCACCCAAGATAGTTCTTATGGGTGGCTACAATGCTCAGGTGCTTTCATCCTGGGAATGAGTGGGGATATGGGATTAAACTTTGTGATCTTCATTTGTTACTTTAACATTAAGCTTATATTGAATATCCTGCCATTCTTATTCATGCATGTAAAATAGCAGATCTAGCTAGTCATTCATGTATTTGTATAACATCTAATCATTGATAGTAAAGAAAATACACAATATTCAATCACATTACACATGATCTACCATGGTTCACCCCTCCTGGGCTACTTCCACAAATATTTGGCTACTCTTCTCTTTTATTATGGTGTTTCCAAAACTACAATGTCGCATGCATTACAACTCTCCACCAAATGGGTCGAGATATACAATGAGGCAGACTAGATCACACCAGGATCCTCAAACTGTGATATAACCCTCAATATCTACCTTATTTCCTCTCCTCATCTTAACAACTTCAAAATGAGATTGGATTTTATAGACATTCAGTCTTCGAACAACATAGTAACAATGACCAAACCCCGACCCAGACCTCCTAGGTACCTATTTATACATGTTTTTGGCTTAGAAATCATTGAATTATTTTACCAAAACCCTAACCCTAGCATGGTTAGGTATTCTTGCATGCACGCCTCACATGATTTTCTCCTCTTGCATGTGTGTTTTCTTCCCACGTGCTTCTTTTCTTGCCAACTTTATTTCTCCCATGTCGTGCTTTTCTCCCAAAATGGGCCTACTCACAACAAAGACCGAATAGATTCATGTATTCATTAGCCTTTTGTGAAGAGAAGCCTAGGCGATATTTGAAGGTACTGATATGAGAGGTTCCCTTGTTCCATCTTGATATATTTATAATGTTATTTGTGGAGCCCTATCTAAATTTTGCTCCAAGATATTACCAATGCTAGCCACTGTTGTAATAGTATTAGATCTAGATTTTATATTCCATAATTACCATTCATTACCTTCAAGTCACCATTTTTAAACACATCCTTATGGTGGTATAAAGTTCTTATTTTATTCCATAATATTGATAGCATGGACTTTGACATATATCTAATGTGTCAAGCTTCATTACAAGTAGAGCACTTTTATTTATTTCCCTTTGTTTGGTAATAACAACATTTCATGCTAGAGAACCAATCACAAATTATCTTATTGAATATTAATTCATATGATGCACCTTGTTAATAACCTCAATCATTGAGCTCAACAATATTTTACAAATACAATTGTTTTTACAACAAGGTGTAGTGTGCATGCTTGTAATGAAAGAAATTTTATCAAATGTTTCAACAAAGTTTGTACTCAACTTCCTTTTAGAATATGCACTCATCTTTTAGCATCTCAACTAGTTGGATGGCCTTGTTATCATTATTTGTACATCAGAATAATCTACCCATAGGTGGATATTCCAACTATAAAGGAGTAATTGCTTCTATCACATCCCATAACTTAACCTCAATTTCCTTTGCACTTTCCTTTAATATCACATTTAAGGGGGCACCAGTAAGTTCAATTAAGTGTTTCATAGGCCATCTCAAGAGATAACCTTTTGATTTGTAACATTTCTCACATTAGATGCAGGATTTATTAATTAAAAATTTGAACTCATTACCATTTAGTGGTGCAAATAATAATACCTATTCTTCTATAACATTTGAAATTGTTCATATGGTGATATAATTTGGTTCTAAAGAGCATTAATGTATCAGTTTCACCTTTTCTCTTAAGAACTTAATGTTGTGATTCTAGTTCATTTGTGTTGATGAATATTTTAATTCATTAATTCATTAATTCCTTTAACCCTTAGGATGGAACATTTTTTGAAATCCACTATTTTTTTTATTGTCCAAGGTACTGAACTACCATTATGGAACTCTTACAAGGAAATGTCACAAGACAATAATATTTCATTCACTAGCATACCAAATTAGAGAGGTTTTGATGTTTGGATATATTAATACTGAAACAACAACCTCATGAGGATATAAATCTTGCTACATTTTTATAGAGGTGGTACTCCTCTTTGGATGAAAGATATATCTTTAATATCTTAGATTAGGAAGAATGCTTAGAAAACAAACCCTAGATCTTTATTGATTTAATTTATACATAGAATAGTTCTTTAACAACCTGATCTAATATTTATGTGCAACAATAAGTCTTTTAACAATAAAATATATTTAAGAAATGATTCAATATCAACATATCTATGTGCTCATGATTATATATACAACCCTCTGAATCAAATACAAATAGAGGATAAATCCATATCTTCTCACAAGGAAAAGAAGAAAACAATTTTGATCATCTCAAAGAATTTTAAAAGAGTATTGCAATTAAAACAAACAAAAATTTGATAAGCATACTTCAAACATATCACACTTTGGAATCCAAAGATCTGAAATATCATTGAATTCATTCCCCTAAGTAATTATTTAATGAGTTTTATTTGTGAAATATATTCAACAATACAAAACATCTCAACAAACCAATTGACTAAATGTTCATAAATGAAGCTTGTCAAACGCAAGACTAAGTCTCAATAAATTCAATAGAATCACAGCTTACATATGACAGTCACATACATGGTTATGAATACTCCATGATCATATAAGAAAATTCTTTGAAGAATACAAGATAAACACTCAAGAACTCAACCTTATTCATAAATATGAATGAAAGGCCTCGAGAAAATGGCATAGAAGAAGAAAAATAAGGGATAAGATGGAGATATTTGTTCATTGATCAGAATATTAACTGCATGCTGATGGTTGATCCCTTCTATTCTAATCTTCTGATTACCTTTCTTCTAACACTTTGATTCCCTCTCTTGCTTTTAAAAACTGGTTCTTCTAACTTATAGAGTATTTAGGGATTTCTCTTTCTTGAAATAATTGCTTTAATTGATTCTTCAAATAAGTAAATCCTTGATTAATTCACTTTTTAACATCTACATTTTGAAGTGGGAACTTTTTTGTCTTTTATAAAAATAATAAAATAAACTTTTAATTTATTTTATTTTAATTAACTACCCCTTTAAAGAGAGGACAATGTATTAATTTTTTAAATGTGATATTCAACCTTTTAGCCATGGAAACTAATTAATATGTTATATTAATCATCTCATATTTCCAATGAGTCCTCCTGGGTGCAATTTAGATTCTTGGATCTCAAGATATGACCTCGTGAAGTCAAGGTGTCGAACAAATTTATCAACAAGGAATAAAAATATTGTTTATTGTTCTTTAAAGTTTTGAGAATATTATGAAAATTTCAGCTCTCAATACCTATCACATCATATTCCTCTTTGAAATACCTTTCCAACGAGGTAAAATTTTCACGATTCCTACTCACGGATCTCACGATATGGCCTTCAGAACAACAAGACTCAACAGTCGCTGATTGATCTTCATGGGGCAATCTGGGCCCTTGGCTTTAAATTCGTCCTCCTTTGAAAATTTTGAATTTTCTTCATTAATGGATATCCCACATGCATGGGATTTTAATAAATTTTAGTGTATATATTACAAAGTGTGATATATACTTAGTAAGAAACAAATAATACTATGGATATTTAAGAAAATTAATTAATAACTAATATTTTGACCAAAATTCATCCTCCACTCATACCTAGTTAGTGCCTAGTGGCATCCTTGTAATCACACAGTTAGCATGAGTCAATAGTCCACATGTCACCACATGTCATCATGTGATAGGTCACCATCAATTGCCACATGCCACCAATAATAATATGCCATGTGTCACCAATTGTGAGATGCCATGTATTTACCATGTGTCACCAATTGTGAGATGCCATGTATTTACCATGTGTCATAGTAATTTGTTTCCATGTGTCTTGTAATAATTAGTTGGTTTATGGAGTGTTCTCATTGGTTGGTAATTATTGTGATTAGTTTAATACATTAGTTAAAAATTGGAAGGAGAAAATAGAACGAGAAGTGGGTAGGGGAAAGTGAGGGTGGTAGAGGGATAAGGGTGATGTAAGGGGAGGGTAACTTGTAGGTGGGGGGTTAGGGAGATGGAGGGATAAGGAGGTGACAGATTATGACGGTTTGGGGAAATGGAGGGATAAGGAGGTGAGAGAAATGGGTAAGTCCACGAGTCCTCCTACCCGCCGTGGTGTGGAGAGAATGAAGTGAGGGGGGTGAGTGGGTAAGACAAGTCCGATTGAGTGCTAAACTAAATCAAAAATAAATTTAAGTATAGATTAATGGGGTGGGGAATATGGGAGAGTATGAGAGGTACAAGGAGAGGAGAGTTGTAATAAGGAGAGGAGAGTTGTAATAAGGAGAAGAGAGAAGAGTGGAGCATGGAGGGTATGGTGAGTGAACATTCCATTCTATAATAAGAATAAACTACATGAGTCTTGAACCCACAAAGATTCAAGAAAACATGGGTTATGAACCCATGAGCAATAGAAGAAAATTCATGGGTCATGAACCCACATTTTATATGCAAAAAAATGAATAAAAATGATTAAGTATGATAGATAGAGAGGAAAGTACTTAGTCAAAAACTTGAATATGGCATGGTTCCAAGAATTGAATGTGGTTCTGAAGAGTTGGTCATGCTTCCACATGGAAGAAGCGTGTTTTGCATGTTTGACAGAAACCTGGATATCTTGAGCATAAGAGCTCGGATTTTGAATCCATAAAATGCATGGTGAAGCTAAGATTGATGGCTACGCAATGAAACTGTAATTGTTCAAAACATTTCTTTTTCTAATACTAATTTGTTTTTCCAAGAGCGGGAAAATATAGATGGCCAATTTTTTGTCAACAACTGGCTCCAACTGAGGGACAATTATCCCTTGTGGGTTGTTGAGAACATCAGAATCTGAAGACTAGCTTCTTTATCCATTGGGATATGGAGTCATCTTCATAATTAATTCTTGTATTTATTATGTCATGGAGTTAACTTCAAATATAACCTTAACTTATCAATTGCTTTATTGTCCAAAATTTGACTGAAAAAATAACTAGAAATAAGATCTATCTACCCTATCTTACTTGAAGGGAAGGGACACTTTTAGGTGTAGGTAGATTTCCAATGGATCCATTCAAGCATTCATATGATTTTTGGAATGAACTCTAGAATTACAATACATATTGGAGCTTGTACCAAAGAGTTGGGGGCATGTCGAAAGTGTGATGGAGAAAAACTGAACTAGATGCGCTGATAATTTGATTGTGTTGCTTTGCCAACAATCCTTTGGAACCATGTTACAATGAAACCAATTATTGGTTTCTCAAGAATGTTGTTTTTTATTTGATGCGTATTTTCCAATCTGAGAACACTTTCATCTTTCTCCTTATCTCCAACCGCTTAGAAGATTATTGATTTATCAACAATGTCTTGAAAATATTATTCTTTCATGCAATGATCATGTTTCCATGGTGAGGTTGCAATGATGAATTTATGTTGAACATTTGTTGGGAATTGTAATGTTGTATTTTTTCGTTCATCAATAACTTCACAATCTTCAGAAATAAAACATATCACCCATGGATCATCTTGGTGCAAATTCCCTTATTTTGATGTTTGGAGGATATCTTCTTCATTAAAATTTGTTTCTAGTGAGCAATTGACATCATGGAATTCTGACACAAAGTGATGAATCTTACCAATATTTATGTTCATCCAATTTAGACATTGTTCTTGTGGCTAGATGTAAACTGGCTGTGCCATTTGATAATGTTTTGCAATATTTTCATCATGATTACATTGAATGAAATCCTCGTGTTCATATTTGAACTCATTATGATCATTGTCCTCAAATTGAGCACATGAGAGGCTGAAATTACCTTCCGATGGAGCATACAGAGGATGATATATTTCTTGAATTGAAACATTATAGTCTTCATTTTCAATTTCAAGAAGAATATTTGGAAAAAAAATCATGTCTTTCATCAAAATTTTCTTCTAAGTCCATTCCTATATTGTATTGAAAATATATTGGTAGTTTTAATATATTAGCACTCGTTTTAAGAATATCTCTTTCAATGACTTGATCCCACTACATTAACTCTTTCCAATTGCACTTTCCATATTGCTTCAATAGAAATCTTAAATTCATGAGAAATGTATTTTCATAACAACTGAAAATAATGACATTGTTTGGAAACATTTATCAAGTAATTTCATAAATAAATTTCATGAATTTGAAAGTGAAATCTTTGACTGTTTCTTTCTCATTCATATGAATTTCAACCAAATTCAAGAAAATGGAATATGGATATTTTCTTGGAAAATATTTCTCCACAAATAAATTTTCTAGTACATCCCAACTTGTGATGGTTCTATGTAGTAATGAATAAAACCATTCACCAACATCTTCTTTTAGAATTAACATAAAATATCATTTTTAGTCACATTAAAAATTTCACAAGAACTATCAAACTTAATCAAATGTTCTGCATCCTATGAAGTATTCCCAAAGAATATGTGAAACTTGTCCATAGAAATATCTGGCAAGGGATGAACTTATCCTTGAAAATTGAGTAGAATTATATGCAATTGTTTCTTTCTTTGGATACCCTCTCCCTTTATTGTATCTTGAACAACTTTTGTTGATCCTGGTGGAGAAGGAAAAACATCTTCAAAACATGAAAGAAATTCCTCATAGGAATATTCATATTGATCTTCTTGAAACTCTGGATTATTTTCAGTGAAGTCACCAAGGAATCTTTCTTTAAGATCTAGAGTTTCAATGGTGGAGTCATCGGGGATACCATTCTCCCAAATCTTGAATGATTCTTTGGTTCTATGGAATTTTTCACAACTAATTTGTGACTGCAATTTCAAGAATATATCTTCAAGGCCATTTAATTCTTTTTACAGAAGGTTTTCAAAAACCCAATTCATCTTGAATCTATATCTTGATATTTTTTCAAACTTTCAACGAGACTGCATCAAATATTCCAATAATATATGATTCTAAAGGTATCCAATTTCTTGAAAAAAAATCACTCCCTAGTATGGTCGCCAAAAACATTGATGTTTGGATCTGTTTAGACCGAAACACCAACCTCATGTGGATATAAATCCCCCTGCATTTTTATAGAGGTGGTACTCCTCTTTGGATGAAATATATATCTTGAATATCTTGGATTAGGAATAATTCTTAGACAACAAACCCCGGATATTTATTTCTTTAATTTATACATGGAATTGTTCTTTAACAACTTGATATGATCTTTGTGTATCAAGAATTACTTTAACAATAAAACTGATTGAAGGAAAGATTCAATATGAAAATATCTTTTTTCTCAACATCATATATACAACACTCTGAATCAAATACAAATAGAGTTTAAATCCTTATCTTCTCACAAGGAAAAGAAGAAAATAGTTTTGATCATCTCAAAGAATTCTAAAAGAGTATTGCAGTTAAAACAAAAGAGAATTTGGTAAGCATATTTCAAACGTCTCACATTCTGGAATCCAAAGATCTAGAATATCATTGAAGTCATTCCACTAAGTAATTCTTTGTAGAGTTTTATTCATGAAATAGATTCAACAATACATAACATCTTAGCAAATCAATTGACAAAATCTTTAGAAAGGAAGCTTTTCAAACACAAGACTAAATATCAATGGATTCAATAACAATCATGTCTTACATCTGGTAGTCACATACATGGTTGTGAATAATCCATGATCATATAAGAAAAGTCTTTGAATAATACAAGAGAAGCACTCAAGAACTCAACCTTATTCATAAAGATGAATCAAAGGCCTTGAGAAAATGGCGTACAAGAAGGAAAATAATGGATAATATGGAGATATATGTTCATTTATTAGAATCTCCATTTCATACTGATGGTTTATCCCTTATATTATGATCTTATGATTGCCTTTCTTCTAACACTCTGATGAAGTCCTCTCTTTCTTTTAAAAACCGGTTCTTCTAACTTCTCGAGTAGTTAGTGATTTCTCTTTATTGAAATAATTGATTTAATTAATACTTCAAATAATTATCCTTAAATAATTCACATCATTAACATCCAAATTTTGAAGTGGTCCCTTATTCATCTTTCATAAAAGTTTTTAAATGAACTTTTATTTTGAAATTTTTTAATTAACTTCCCCTTTCAAGAAAGGATTGTTTTTTATTTTTTTGGATGTGATATCAACCCTTTTAGCCATGGAAACTAATTTATATGTGATATTCATTGTATTAGATTTCCAACGAGTCCTCTTGGGCACAATTTAGATTCCTGGATATCAAGATATGACATCGTGAAATCGAGGTGTCAAGTAGATTTACTAGCAAGGCATAAAAATATTGTTAACTATTATTTAAATGTTTTAGAAAATTCTATAAAAGTTTATCTCTCAATAGTTTTCCCATAATATTCATTGTGGAAATACCTTTCCAACTAGGCAAAGTTTGCGCCATTTCGACTCCCAAATATTGCGATATGGCCTTCAGAACAACAAGACTCAATAATTGTTGATTGATTTGCATGGGGCAATCTGGGTCCATGGTTTTAAATTCGTCCTCCTTTAAAAATTTTGAATTTTCTTCATAAATGGATATCCCACATGCATGGGATTTTAAGAAATTTTAGTGTATATATTACAAAGTGTAATATATACTTTGTAATAAACAAACAAGACTATGGAGATTTAATAATTCGACCCTCCCTAGGAAATTAGTTAAGAATTAATATTTTGACCAAAAGTCATCCTCCACCCATACCCAATCAGCGCCCAGTGGCATCTTCATAATATCCTAGTTAGCACGAGTCAAAAATCCACATGCCACCACATGTCATAGTGTGATAGGTCACCATAAATTGCCACATGTCACCAATACTAAAATTCCATGTGTCACCAATTGTGAGCTTCCGTGTGTCTAACATGCATCATAGTAATTTTCTGCCATGTGTCTCCAAAAGTGGGCTGCCATGTGTCATGTAATAATTAGTTGGTTTATGGAATGTTCTCATTGGTTGGTAATTCTTGTGATTAGTTTAATACAAAATTTAAAAATTGGAAGGAGAAAATAGAATGAGAAGTGGGTAGGGGAAAAGTCAGGGTGGGATAAGGGTGATGTAGGGTGATGTAAGGGGATAATAAATTGTAGGTGGTGGAGGAGTGTGGCAGGTTGCGGAGATGGAGGGATAAGGGGGTGAGGGAGTATGGAATTTTGGGGAAATTAAGGGCTAAGGAGGTGAGGAAAGTGGGTAAATTTGCAAGTCTGCCAACCTGACGTGGTGTAGAGAGAATGAAGTGAAGCGGTGAGTGGGTAAGAGAAGTCCATCCAACCACTAAAGTAAACAAAAAATAAATTTAAGTATAGAGTAATGAGGTGGGGAATATGGGAGAGTATGAGAGGTATAAGGAGAGGAGTGTTGGAATAAGGAGAAGAGAGTAGAGTGGAGTAGGTTGGGTGTGGTGAGTGAACACTTCATGCTATAATAAGAATAAACTACATGAGTCTTGAACCTGTGAAGAGTCAAGAAAACATGGGTTGTGAACTCGTGAGTCACATAAAAAAATTCATTGGTTATGAACTCATGTTTTATATGTGAAAAATTGAAGAAAAATGGTTAAGTATGATATATAGAGAGGAGAGTTCTTAGTCAAAAACTTGAAAATGGCGTGTTTCCAAGAATTTAATGTGGTTCTGAAGAGTTGGTCATGGTTCCACACAGAAGAAGCCTTTTTTGTTGGTTTGACGGAAACCTATATATCTTGAGCATATGAACTTGGATTTTGAATCCGTGAAATGTGTGATGAATTTGAGGCTGAGGACTATGCAATGAAACTATAATTGTTCAAAAAATTTCTTTTTCTAATATATATATATATATATATATATATATATATATNTTTTTTTATTCCAAGATAAAGAAAATATAGATGACCAATTTTTGGTCAACAAAAGGTTCCAAACTCTTTCCTTCAATACCATTCCAATGATTCACATTTGTGATAAGAATCATAACTATGCAATATATTTTATATGAACACCTATGTTATAGTGTGACTTTCCTGAGAATAAATGTTGACGTAGATTGTTGTAGGGAGAACTCGATGTGGTTAACTATCTATGATGCATCCCATTCAATAAAGTCACCCTTTTCTTTTGACAATGTGTATGCACCTTTTGATGCAGACGGTAATAAAATATATCTATTGAAAATTCTAATAACATTCACACTCACACATCCGTGTTTGATGTGGTTATTATGCAACTAATTTCTATATAGGTAGGCTATTCCCTTAGCTACTTTTAAACAATCCTACTTGAATTCCACACAATATTTAAAACCTAACATTCCTAAAGACATTTGTGATAATATACAACAAAAATACACCACCACAAATCATTAGAGTTCAACCAAATTTTAAATAAATTAACTAAATCCAATCTCAAATCAATATAAGTATATTATATTGTAAAATAAAAGAATTTAATCAATATAATAGATAAACATAAATTAACATAACCAATATAAATATAATAAAGTTAATATATACTTTGTGAATTAATGTGCTCTTTAATATTGTTTTGCAAATTTTAGAAAATATTTTTATAATATTAAATTAAAGAAATCTGCAAATTTTATACAAATAACATTAATAACAAGTGTTGCATGGCAGCGTAGTCCCTGCCAGGTGTTGAGCACTCAACACACCCTAAAAAAACCATGTCAATTTTTACTTTTTGAGTACCACTTGATCTTTGCATTGCCTGATTCGAATTCATTTTGAGAAATGTTTTTTCTTTGCTTATTATATTGACTCTCATCAACTATTCAGGTTGTTTGAAATTATGAAACCCCGTGACTTAAAGGGCCTTAACACTCGAATAAAAAATCAACATCCAAAACAATTCACCCCACGTGCTCAGATTCAACGTCGAAAGGAATTCAAAGATGGAAAAGAACACCTTGGGAAACCTCAGTCGCCGAGTGACAATCTTCATCCATATTGACAAAAGGAAGTTTTGTTTTGTGACAAGTCTTGCATAAGGATATTGCCGATAGCTGACTCTCCTTCGACACAGGTGAAAGACAAGGGAGATAAACGTTAACACAAGAAAAAATTCACCGGTAACCGATGCCCAACATGCTTATCGAAATAGGGAAAAAGCATAAAAATATTGCAACAAACATTCTGACCATGCTAAAGGTTATTCCCGATTGTCGATCCTCGATGTGTTTTCAGCATCGAGACTTTTTTGAGGGAGCTAATCTGAAGGAAGCACTAGATGGGTTTATCGTCGATGACAAAACTGGGATATTCTTTCGACATCGAAAAGATAAGGCTTGTTTTAGAATGAATAACTTAAGGAAAGTTCCAACTCCGATAAATACACATGAATTAGGTCACCGGTCTTCAACACCACGTGTATTTTCTAGATTGGAGAATTGTACGGTCTAGTTTTACCCCGAGTCATTCTTGGTTCCCTAGGTCCAAGTCACACCTCCGAGTGATCTTTTCCACATCAACATTGTACAATGATATTGATCAACGTCATATATTTTGTGAAGGACATCAACAAAAATGTTCATAGCGCATCCTCAATCCCCAATCCACCCACCGCGAAAGCGACACGATGGGATGTTTAAGCGTTAGATACGATTGGATTTTGAGCATTTAAGGGGATAATTAATACCAAATCCCACATTAATCAGAAAGGACGTTTAAAATCACTGATAGACCACATCACCCCCATGCTTTAGCCGTCAACCCATGATGAATTTAAGTTGTAGATATTTTGTGATAGATCTTTTTAAATTTCACTCGTCACCCGAATTTAATGGCTGATGTGACATGATAAGTTCTTCCCTGGTTTAAATTCTCTTGAGCTATTGTAAACAAAATCATTATACACATAAGAAGATTCAAAGCATCCGAAGAAGCAAGATGAGTAATTCGAAGGTTGCAAATATCCCGTGAGTATCAAGATAACCAAGTTTTAGCCATCTTTACAGGTATGTATCCAAGTCTATGGATTTTGCATGGATATAATTTATATGTATTTTCTATCCAGTTTTGTTCTCTACACAGTCTCTAAAATTTTATTTTAAGTTGCAGGAACAATGCTGCTAAGAAATCCAACCACTAGATGATCGTCGAGGGCGCCGAAGCTAAAAGAACCAGAGATAGGCAAAGGTTCTTCTCCAGGGACTGCAAGACAATTAGAATACACTCCGAGGTAGAAAATTGTCATTAAGACAACAACGACGAAGGATTTCATCCAACCTTCAACCTTTAGAGATATGGAGGAAAGAACAGGGTCCAAGACGACACTCCCACATTAGGGAGAGCTCTTTAAAAATATTATCCAGGAGGAATACCCAGAATACATCCAACACAGTGATCCAGATGTGAGAGCACTCAATGATGAAGTGTCTCGAACATCCGACGCTCGTACCTGCATATGGCGGCGATCAAAACTCCCATTTTTCTTAGTATAGAACTCTTAAAGCGGTTCATCGATCACACAGATACACATAAGTGTTTAATCAATAATGAAAATGGTGGGTGTGTCGGGGTATTCCTTCTGGTAGAGGTCCATAAATACTACAAACTTCGAGACCCCGAGGAGCGGCTGAATACAAATTTCGTCATGAAGTTCTATGAGCACCACGACACTAGCTAGGTGATGGCCTCATGGTGGAGGGAATACAAGAAATACACCAACCGGAGCTCTGTCTGGTACCATATGACCAATGTAAGGGATCCATACATCTATTTGATGGCTCTCATCTTCTGATTATATGGAGAGAAGTACTACTTCAGATTTTCAGAGGCATGGATGCCCTTAGCTTACACAGTGAAAATCACTGGGAGCAGTTTCAACTGGGGAGCAATCATTTCTAAAAAACTGAGCATCTGTATATAACAGGTTCAGACGTCGAAGGAAGGAGAGACACCAGATTTCTACTTGGCTTCATATCTACTCGATTCCATGTGCACTCGATGGCATGTTGCAGAGCTCTCAGTACACGCCTACTTCAACGTGCTATGGGAGAACATGTATAAAAAGTCTTATTCCATCATCTACAATGAATTCATCGCACAAATTTATTTCATTATTTTTAAGAAAGAATGCCCAAGACTATCGATTGCAGCCAAAAATATGATTTCCAAAGTAGGCCATTGGTACTTGGACGAGTGCGACACATACATCATGGTGTTCAGGGCCATCGAAGCACCACATCTCTTACCAGTGCATGTCCCATATTAGCTTGTAGGAGGAGAAATATCAAACCATCTTGTAAGGATACAATGCCACCCTAGTCAAGGACAAGAAGTGGGCGTTCATTCCCTATGGTTTCCATATAGGTTTCTACTTGGTTAAAGACACATCTCAAGCCAAACAATAAGGGATGAGCCAACTCTGGTTCAGGTTCCAGACAGGTAGGTTCCGTAAGCATGAACCAAAGGGCCTGGTCCTACAACACAGTTCACAAGTGTCATCCTGTTGTTTGTACGCCCATGACAAATTTGAAGATGAGGTCTTCACGAAAAATTCCCAGGACTGGGACGATGTGGTAGCAAGGATGGTCAACCAAAAAATGACCAGGTTCAGGGCCATGATCCTAGATGAACATGCGATGACCATAGAGAAATTCACTCAAGAGGCCCTCAGATATAGAGAAGAAATTAGAGCGACAGAAGAAACAAAGGTTCCCTTGGTGGCTCTGGTGCAGGATAGAGGATTCCCTATGACACATGATACATGGGCAAGGGGATTTCTCATGATAGAACATGTGCAACGAGTAATTTATTAGCTACAAGATGACCCAGACCTCATAGGAATGGTAGGGGCCCTTGATGGAAACCCAGATGAAATCCTAGTAGGCCCAAGCGACCCTGAGATGATAGAAATTGATGAAATTGTTGAGTTAGATAACCCTGAAATTACAACACCACATGTCGGATCATCGGGGGATGTTTCCGCTCAACCATATATAGTAGGAACATTAGGGAGAAAAAGTGCACCAAACCCCCTCTGCGAATTGATAAACATCTATGATGATGAAGAAAGTCTAGAGGTATCCCTAGTGACTCCTATGCAGATCACAGAGGAAAAGGAGACCGAAAAGGCATCTTCCCCAGTTCCCAATGCTCAAATTCAGAGCCCTTCAAAGAATGACCAAGAGGTTGAAAGTGTCTTAGACACTGAAATACTTGATGTACTAGAGACTCAAAAGGATAGTCTGACGGATGAGCCAGGGCTAGGAGAACAAAAAGAAGAAGCTCCACAATAGGAAATATACATCTCAACGACTAGTTATCAAGTACGTACCGGGCCTACCCACGATGCTTCAATTTCAACCGGTACTCAAAATCTCGATGAGAAACAAATGAAGGATGGATTGTCAGAACATATGGAGGAGGTTCAAGAACCCATTCCTGAATAGATATACACCATCAAAGGCTTAGGAAATATGTTGACCCAGAGAGATCAACAAATCCCCGAACCGATGGATGAAGTTGCTAACATACATGCCATATCTTATGACCAAAAAAGGAAAGATATCATGCAGATAACCACCAAGAAAATGAGAATCACTCTAGATCGATCCATCCTTATCACCATAGAGGAAAAGTTGATGAACACAGAGCATGCCAAGAAATATGAACTTATCGTGTCAAGGATGGAAATCACAGATGCCACCTTGGAGTGACCAAAAAGGGATGAAGAGGATATGACCGCTGTGCTGAAGGAATTAGAACATATACGCCACTAGGTGAAATATTACCAGGACACCACACAGACCGCGGTGTTCCTAAGGAGCGAATTCCAAGAGGCCTACAGTGAATTTACAGATGAACGACACCTATTCACTGTAAGGGTAGTCGAGCTTCAAGAAGACAACCTCATGGAACTGGCCACATACAAGGATATGGACATGTGGTACGATAAATCACACCAATACATGGAAAGGATCGACTACATCAGAGAGGTTCATTAGGTCTGAGATGTCGAAGAGCATGGCATCTTGGTGTTAAAAAAAAACAAACTTGACCGCATAAAGAAATCGACCAAATATTGGGAAAAAATGTCTCAAGAACCTCATAAGGAAATCCAATAGAAATGGGTTGAGTGTGAAAAGATATGGACCAAGATCAACCGGGAAATGAGAGACATCGACCTCCCCGAATTCGACACACCCGATGATTTTGTCGACTTGCGTGACATAGCCAAATCACATGCCGAACAAGACTCATCATGGGATGTAGAGATAAGAAAGGTGGTAGACATGGTGCCAGGACAAGTGTAGCAGTTCATGGAACACCCCATAAAATCTCGATCCATGTTGCAACAATTAAGTGCCAGAATAGTCAAATATCAGACACAGGCAGTAGATATAAGATAGATTCTTTCGACCCCAATGGAACAACATAGATTCATGTATACTAGCACATGCGAGGATCTCTTTGTCAAATGGTTAGAGTATGAGAAGAGTCACCCACTCAAGTGAGATCATGTGATGACTCTTAGAAAGATTGATAGAATAAAGCACCATGTGGCGAGCTTTTGTTTTACTTAGCTACACTTTAATAGTTATTTTTAGTTAATAGTATGTTATAAATAGGAGGATTGACCAGTTAGAAAAGGGTCGATGGTTGTTTCAAAGACCCTCATTTTAGGACTTGTAAAGAACTATTTCAAAGATGCCTTAATTGATAAGTCCTGTTTAGGACCGGAGACAAGTTTGTGCTTTTCATAAAAAGTGTGTATGATTGGATGTGGAGAAGAACTATTTCTGATTTCATCTCATGAATGGATGTTGTAACGAGTAAGAGATTCTAGATCTATTGATAAGTTATCTGATTCAATGTTTTTCACAGTTCTTGTCTTTAATGATGAAAGTAAATCATTCTGTTAATATGTGATTGATGATTAGAGTTAACGAAACTATTTTTTTTTTCGTAGTTTATCACATGCATGTTTTCTTTTGAAAAATTGTGTCTCAGTTAATAATTGGAGAACCAACAGGTTAATGTATTAGTACTAGGCATGTGGTAGAGAATCATTGTCTGCATGCTAGAGTGAAGGTGGCGCAACACCCCTACCTCAGCAGGTTCTTCTTGACCTTCCGGTCTAACGATAGTTATTAATATCCCCTTGAGTTGAAATGGCTCTTCAATTCCCAGTTGGAATATTCATACTTGTAACCATGAGTCCTTCTTAGGATCTACACCTATGCAAACAATCACTAGGAGAGAACTCTTACTCACGTGACCAACCAATGTGATCACAAACTTTATCCAAAAATTTATTTCATGAATCACTATTTCAGGGGTATTAGTGCGATACAACCCTAACACTCCACATCCATGAAACCCAGAAACCCGATGTGGGACCTCTCCCCAAGACCATATCTGATGGTCATGTGCTTCCTCCTCGATCGATTACCACGATCGCATTGCGACTTCGTGTTTCACAATATCAGGACTGTTTGTGTCACACAAGCCCAATGCTCCAACTCCTGACTTCTGAAATGTCGAGATATGAATTCAAGAGATAAATGACTCCCATTGATCCATATCCAATAGATATTATTCCTCCAAGGCTTGTGAGCGCTGAAAGGTTATCATCCTTTTCCTTTCTGTTGATCTACTAGATCCAACGACTCATGGAATTTAGGTATTCCTCCCTCCGAGAAGTTCCATCGTCCATTCAGATTTTTAATGGCTCCAAGCCAAAGAACTTGGTGTCAATTCTTCTGGGGTCGACCTCTGTGAGGTGACTTCAACCTTCTGCCTTTCTTCAAATCCCTCAAAGTTTCTATCCCTTATGAGCTTGGCTTCTACTAAAAACTCAAGAATTCCAAGGGTTCTTTGCGCGCACTCCTTGTGGCACTCATGATAACCTCTGGTTATTTGACGTCTTCCTCTTCTATGTACTCCTTGCAACATAAATCCTTCAACCCCTCACTTGGTTGGAAAAGTATAAGACTTCCCCATGCATGTGCACTCCTTGCGCGTCTCTGTGATATACTCGCACTTCAGCTAGTACGAGAACAATGGTATCTCTCCTGAGATTTTTTGAGGTAAAACTCAAAACCTATCAACACGCACTTTGTGGACTTTCACTGCACTCCTTGCAGGAATTCTCATGAAGAGAAACAATTGAAACTCATTCTCTCCCTCTCAAAGACTTCGTACATTCACTGATGAAATCATACATACACACACATTTGAAACAAATGCATAACAGAGCATATAAAAAAATTGTAAACATACCATTAAGAGATGCAAACAGTAACCACCACAACACCATGAAACTGAATTAAATCCTTTTCATATTAATTCCAGTGCTTTTGTACATGGGTTCAATAACAACAACTATATTCTTATACAACCTTCTGTTCTTCCCTGCTCCCCTATTCTCTTTCTCTACAACTCTCTAATTATTACAATGAGAATAATGATACATTACAATACATACGAGGAAGATTTATATAGTTTTCCCTCCTACACTCTAAACTATCTAATCAGAATAAAATATACAACTACTTTACATTTAATACAATAAATGCCTCGAACAAACACATGAGGGAAATCGCTTAAGATCTGCATTACAACTAAAAACATAAATGTGAATGCATCCTTTCAAGATATCACATTAATGTCTTATCCTTTCAAATTCAAAACTCTTTCAAAATGTGTGTTGGGGCATATCCATCTATCCTCCGCTCTTGCACTTGCTTTGCTATCTTGCTTACGATGCTCCCACATCATACTCCTTTGGCTGAAAAATTCATGAACTCCTATTCATGAGATCCTGCATTGTCTGTCCATGTTTCTGGATATTCGCTTCACTTTCCCAACTAGCATCCTCAATTGGGTGTCTCTTCCATTTGACCAAATACTCAAAATATGTCTTTTTCCGGGTCTTTTTGCTAACTCTTTGATCAATGACCTTTTCCATCTGCGGCTTTTCAGCTACAGGAAGTTTTTAAACCCATTGAATTTCTTTCTAATCTTCTTCTCCTTTGGATTCATCTGTTTTGTAAGGATATAGATCTGCTACATTGAATGTGGGTGATATGCCCACATCATTTGGAAACTCTATCTCATAAGAATTTGCTTCGAATTTCCTTATGATTTTACACGACCCTATCTTTTTCATCTTCTATTTATTATACATTCCCCTTGGGAACCTTTATTTTCTCAGGTGCGCTAAGACTAATTCTCCCACTTCGAGCTGAATTTCTCTTCTATGTTGATCTACTCTGAGCTTATATACCTAGTTGGAATTCTTTAACCACTCTCTGATTTTACTCTGGAGCTCTTGCATCTCTACTACATAGTCTTCTGCTCCAACACTTTTGAACTCACTCTACTCTAAGTCTCTCAACTTAGATACTCCTCTCACCTATATTCCATACATTATCTGGAATGGGCTCTATCCTATGCTCATGTTAGGTGAATCCTTATATGCAAATTCTGCTTGTGGCAGAATCTGATCCCACTGACTATGACGTTCAACTACTAAAATCCTCAACAAATCCCCTAAACTTCGATTTACTACCTTAGTTTGTCCATCCGTCTGAGGGTGATATGTTGAGCTAAAAGATAAATTAGTCCCCAACTTCTACCACAGTGTCCTCCAGAAATGACCAACAAATTTGGTATCCCTGTCTGAAACAATACTCTTTGGTAAGCGATGAAGTTGAACAAATTCTTTGAAAAATAGGTTTGTGTTAGGCGAAAATATTGTCGTCTAATTTCGTTGTAGTATTTTTCCAACTATTTAATTTGTCAATCTGAGGTTCATAGGCTTAGGAAGCACACACACTATATATGCAGGACTGAAGTAGAAGTAATCTAATCTAAATTGTTGAATGAAATTAATCTAGGAAATCATCGAAAGACTAACAAGGAAAGCATGAAATTGCACAAGGGAAAAACAATACAACATGTGAAGAGTTGAATGACAAATGACATATGTGAGCTCACACCATATATCAATCTCAAATTATATTACAAGAGTCAAATGACAAAGCATGAAAGAATAACAAAGCTAATAATCAAAGATAAGAATCCCCTTCTCCTAGTTACAAGACTAAATTATGAATTACATTCCTCCAATTATGAATAACATCATCCAATTATGAATAACATGATGTTTAACTCCCCCTCATGAATAGAGAACACTCTCTTATATACATGAAAGTCTTGAAGAGTGTCATAATTATAGATCCACTATTCTCTCAACCATTCTCAACTACTTTCCCATTATTAGAAGATATGATCCCTTCAAATCCTCCACACATCTCTCACATATCTTAGATAAGATATGCCATCCAAATCTTCCATGATCTTCTCCTTGAGATCTCTTTCAAATATTCAAAATTTGAAGATGTAATTCGAATTTGAGGATAGGTGGTGTATTTTGACTTTGTTGCAATCTTCAAATATGTCATCACACATCATCAAACTCATCCAACCTTGATATATAATGAAAATATGTTATTTTTCTAATATTTAATCACAAATTCCCTTATAATACTAAAATGAATACAATGAAAAATAATAAGGAGAAACCCACATATATTTATGAAAATGGTATGATGGAAGGTTAATGGGACAATGAAATGTAAGGAATAATGAAGGGAAAGGTGGATGAAAATAGGACATTTCTGATGCCCAACATACCCCCCAACTCAACTTGTTGCATGTCCTCATGCAACCATGCATGGATCTTCTTAAGAAATTTTGGCATTTAAACTATGGCTTTGATTGATGATGTCTTTTTAATAAGGAATATTTCTAGGATTTGACATACAGGAGTAGCAGCATGTAAAGTACATGTGTAACAACATGTAATACATGTGTAACAACATGTAATACATGTGTAACAACATGTAGTACATGTGTAACAACATGTTAAAATTTCCTATGGTTGGTTCTTGTGTGACAACCATGAATACAAAAGATGTTGGTTCTTGTGTTAACAACATTCATTTCACTTATTGATTTTCTTGCTGCAATAATTTAGCCATGTACTCACTGGAAATAATAAGCTATCAATGTGCATAAGAGAGTATCACTGAGTATAAGAAATCCTTTTCTTTATCTTTATGAATCATGCCAATATGTGTATCAATCGAAATGCAACAAATTGTCCTTGGAAAAGAAAATTTGGTAAACAGTAAATGAGATGGAAAAATAGAGTGATAATAGTGGAAAAATGGAATACTGGTAGTGAATAGGTAGTGAATATATTCCCCCCCACCCCAACTGAATCGTTTGCATGCCCTCATGCAACTTAGTGTAGGTCATGGAAGGAAAGAGAACATGGTGGGGAAATTTTCCAAAATATTCAAGTTGGAATATAAGGAATTGTGTGATTAAAGATTAGAAAAGAACATACCTCCACTTACCGAAAAAGTATATGTAGTTGTTGCGACTGCTGGATTAGGAAAATGTGAATGGAGTTGTAGCTGCAACTATTGTAACTGCTAGAGAAAAGAATGTTTGTCTCTGACTGATGGAAGATGGAAGGTGTCACTGCTGCAAGATCAGAAAAATGGAACTGCTAATGTTGCTGCTGTTGTAACTGGATCATGGGAAGTGAAGGAATCTGAACTGCTACTACTGGATCATGAGAAATGTGGAAGGCAGAGAATATGGAACTGTGGTACTCTCATGGATCTAAAATTAAACTGCTGCAATTTCTGAGGGGATCATAAAAAAGTGTATATTCTTCACCCGCTACAAAACCGATGGTACAATTCTAATCATGTGAATGAATGTGTCAGTGTTGAGCATGAAGATAAAGCATTGGATTATCAGCCATTGATGAATGTCATTAACCAATGCGAGACAAACTCACCAATGAGGTCAATGAGTGTCAAGGTACTCAAATACATATTGCGAAGTGCGAATAGAGGTGTTGATGTCGAGCCACTTGCAAGATCTAACGATCAAGGGACATTGATGTATTCCCATGATTGCTAGCAAGAGAGCTTTCCATTAAGGCATGCAAGCCTCAAGGTACTCAAAAGGAACTCTAGTCTATATCCCAGATAAGGTGTTGAGGTCGATGGGGCAAGACTTGTTGAAAGGTGGGCCTTAAGTAATCCCACATCAGTCAACGTGAGTTTATATAAAAAGTTTTGGTAGGACTATATGAAAGATCTCAGTATCAATACTGTTTATGGAAAGGAAATCAAGGAAATGAAATCTTGGAAAGGGTTTTTTTTTTATTCAGAAGGAAAAATGGAAAGGAAAAAATGAACTGAAAAAGATAAGGGAATGTATGCAACTCAGAAAAATAAGCATGTGAAATCATGAAGGATAAGTCAATGGGATATGGCTTCAACACAAGGATGACCAATCGGATTTTGAAGGAGAAATGGGATAGTGTTACAGTATGAAATTTGGCAAAAATGTTTCTATGTAACAACAAACATCAGGATGCGCAAAACGTTTCTATGTATCAACAAAATATTGTTGTGTATCAGCGAAATGTTTATGTGTATCAAAAAAACATTGTTGTGTATCAACAAAATGTTTTCTGTGTAACAACAAAACGTTGTTGTGTATCAAAAAAATATTGTTCTATATCAACAAAATGTTTTCTTTGTAACAACAAACATCAGGATGCGCAAAAAGTTTCTATGTAACAAAAAAATGTTGTTGTGTATCATCAAACGTCATGATGTTTCTGATGAGTAACAACTCCTTCAAGCTGTCTAGCAAAGCATCTATTCTTTGAAGAATTTTGTGATTCTTGAAAATCATTGTGGCATGGAAAATGAGCATCCTGTTCCTGCAATCAATATTTAGTATTGATCCTGCAATCAAAACTTTGTGAGAGCATCACAAAACATAAAATTCAAGAGATAAGTACAAATGTGAACTAATTGAGATAGAAAATAAATGCAATTATACCTGTTGTCCGCACTTATTCGTTTCATCATTGATTGCCTCCAAAGTGACTTAAGAAAAACAAATGAATGTTAAACATAAGAAACTTGTATTTATTATTGTTTTCAGGAATATCCATTTGCAATTTTAAATTTTCTGAGTTTTTAAGTTTTTTTATTGTTTTTCTTTTTACAGCAAAACAAATGAAATAAAAGAAATTCATGGTGCAGAATTGAAGAAAAATTCATTATTCTAGAAATATGAATAGGGTCAAAAAATGAAAGGTCATAAGAAGTTCCATCAAATCAAAATATCAACTATAAACTTCAATGTAGTCCTTCTTGCATTCCCCAAAACAACAATTATTTGGTGACATTAATCCTATGCTACAGCTTGGAAAGTTTTGTCAAAAATCTCTTCTGTAGTAATGCTTTGAATCATTTCTGTGTTTCCATCCTTGATGGATGTCTGCTTCTTATGCGACCATCATTCAAGGAAAAAGAAACCTAGTTATGATACTTCCATTCATCCCCTACTGACGAAATTCAAGCAATAAGACGGTGAATTCAAAGATATTTGGATTTCACTTAGGATGGATCCAAGACTGTTGTCATAAACTTCCTTGACAATTGTGCATTGTTTTAGTTACTCGCCTAGGCCTGCATTATCATTCACCTTCATATATTCCACAAGTTAGATAACAGAAATGCAGATGTCATTTAAAATGCATCATCTCAGACACACCACCATAAGAAAAATTAACAAGGTGATTTGTTTATGGATAATCAAGTGTGTGTCGAGAGAAAAATGACAACCATCCATTTGTTTTCTCAGGAAGACATCGGCATAATTCCTTCGCAAAATGATGAGAAGTAGATCTCAGTACAAATCGATGCTCCACTTGACAATTATATACCAAAATCTCATTCAGTTATATTACCAGCTGGGGTAACGAGAGATAGCAAAACAACGAGCACATAAATGAGAAATGACGCATTGTCTTGTATATGTGTTTTCTGGAATGAGACGTACCCGACATTCATCAATTGTTGAATTGTATGCTTAATTTTTTTTCCTGTTTATTATATGTCCTTCCACGAACGTGAATATGATCCAAAACATTTTGCAATGAAAGATCATTCAAGGCCATGCTGTGTTTCTGCAATTCTTTCAAATAATCCAACTCAATAGGCTGTAAAAATAACACAGCTTCCCCTTTCTGGTCTAGACGAGTTGTTCTACTAACCTTATGCACATATTCATTCACATATCCTGGAGATCCATATTGAATAATCCATCCAACCTTTTCAAAGTCCAAGCCTCTTGCCGTGACATCAGTGCATAAGAGAAGAGCACATATTTATTCATTATATTCATGAAAGGTTTGCTTCCATTTTGCTTGTGCCATATTTCCATGTAGACGAAGCGTTTTGGATTTTATGAAGCTTCCCTTTTCTTCATCCAAGTCTTGAGTATAGCCACCATTTATACTAACTGCTGCTCTAGGCCCAAATCTTGGAGGCACATCATTAATCAAATCATCATTCAAACTAGATGATTCAATGATATTGGGTACATTTAATTGTTGATCACAGGGTGGCCAGGAACCAAATCCAGGTGGAATATCTGTTTCTGAAGGATCTTTATCTTCAGCTGTAATATTTTCAAGCAACGTAGCAATTAGGTCAGATTTCATTGTCAGTGATCTACTTTGAACATAATGGTTTTCAAAGCTAGTATCAATCACATATTTTGGGCGGTTAGTTCCATATGGCACCGAATCTAAGACACTAGGGCGCATTGGAGAATCCATCAAATGACCAGATAGTGCAAGAATTTTTATATTGTTGTTCTGGTATATATGCATAACATTAGAGGTTACATTATTTCTTCGCCACACAACACATCCAATCAAACCATTATTCTCATTTATATTCCCAAAATCTTCGTGTTTAACATATTTATTGAGAACTTACATTGTGATAAGATCAGTGGGGCATAGAGCTCAACTCCTGGAGCTAGTTTTACATATCCTACCCATTCTCCTTGATTGTAAGAATCAGAAACCTCCTGAATGCTCATTGGACCATTCTATGAGGAACCATCCCTGCAACAAATTGAAACCACCTTTTGCCAATACTTTAAATTGTGGGGCCAAAAATAGATGCGTGGGTTCTTTAGATTGATATTCTAGCCTTCATGATGCGGGGTTTGGTGGTCATGTGTGGAAAGCCTTTGCCATTTGTCTTTCTGGCCTACCCACTGAAGGATGCTCTGACATATTCTGCACCCCATCCAGATCAAGATCAAATATAGGTCCTCCAATGCCAGGGACAAAGGAAAGCAAAAGAGTGGTTTCCATTATTTGTTTCTTTCATGAAAAGCCTAAGCGTGAGAATTTGTAAGAGTAAGAGAGAAATTGTTAATTAATTGGTGCCAAAACATAAAAGAAAAATGAGCTACAAAGTTTTTAACCCTAGATAACATGTGCCCCTAAATATGGATCGAAGATATTGACCCGTGGACATGGAAAATCGCAATCCTGCCACCAACCATCCCGAAGATTTTCAACAGTTAAAAACCGCTGTAAAGAGGGTAAATAATCCGGAGAGAATCAGGCTTAAACGAATAGTGGAATTCAGTTGCAATTTAGCCATGAAGACGCCACTCATGAAACTGCATGCTTAGGAAACTTCCATGCATAAAATATGTGACTGCCCTTAGATTTTACTTAACAAAACTGAAGTAAGGATGCACAATCAAGATTTGGTGCACATTTTCCGGTCAAACAAAACAAAATATATATTTTTTTTTGATATGATGCTTAAATGAGAATCGATAAATAAATTCATCTTATGCTTTATCGTGTACTCTAATTCTCATTCTTTAGAAAACTAAAGTTTATCATTGATTTGGTTAGTTTCCTTGATAATTGTAGAACAGTCTCCGGGATAAATGATAATAGACCGGGTATGATGACAACAAAAGAGAGATAGTCACTTTGAGTACTGAGAGCGCTGGAAAGAGTCAAATATTCATGGAGTCTTTTAGTCATCGAGTGGTTCTGGTTTCTCATATATGACAGTCTGCATCAACGATTTGATTATGAGGAAAGAGTAAAGGGTGGTGTTCAAATAAAGATCAAAGAAGTGGGATAGAAGGATAGTGTAAATGACAGAAAACTCGAGATCAAATTCCACAAACCACATGTGAAAACATCTAGGAGACAAGGTCAAAACCATGATGTTGATCTCTTAAGAGTCCATAACTATCTTGCAACAATCAGTTAATCTCTGAATGGATCGATACCATAAAACAAATTTCTAATTTGATATGGTTATGATTTGATTTGAGATCACCCTTATGGTGTGAATATTTTTGCATTAAATCTTCCTCTTAATTCTGCCAATAGAGGCTATCTTTCCATAGTTTTTAATGATTGATCTTTCCATATAAGCATTGATTTTTTTTTTTTTTTTTAAGATTTGATTCCCACTAGACTTAGAAAATACAATAAAAATCGTAGGGATTCACAATAACCAGAATTTGCAAAGACTACGATCAGGATAGTTGATTCTTCCACATTTTTAACTTTTTCAGGTTGCAACGTGTAAGGATTTAATGTTTCCGACTGTATTCAATGTCAAAAGATGCAACTAACAATGAGGGTGAGATATGATATTGATGCTACTCAAACCCATGGATGAACCCAGATTGGAAGTTAAAAATGAGAAGATGCATAATTTCAACCATTGTTTCAGCGTGCCGCGACAGTTCAATGGAGAAAAACTCATGACCATTTATTATTATATTTTTTTGTTTTGTTTTATTTTTATCCTAATGCCACTATTGTTTTATTGTTTGTAGATCTGCAAATTTATTAAATCACTGTTAAAACAAAAACGTCACGATACCAGCATGTTGTAACAACATGTAAAATTTTCGTTGTATCAGCATGCTACAACAACCTAAAAAAAAAAAAAAAAAATCGTTGTGTTAGCGTGATGTAACAACATGTAAAATTGGTATTATTGTGATTTACTGTTAAGCATGGTTTGAAAAAAAAAATAATTCTTGAAATCCAAATCATCCCTATTTTCTGATCCTCGCAATCGCACAAAGCGCGAAGGAAAGCATGCTTATTCGAAGTAAAAGAAAAAATGAAAATGAAAAATCTACCTACTCTATGCTAACTGAAACTTAAAGATTAGTTACGTGTAGTCAAACTTCCAATGGATCCAAGCATGAAACAGTAACAAAAATATATTAATGTGCAATTTTTCAAATGAAAGATAGAAATTTACATGAATAAACAAATTTTGTTGCTGTAACGAAAAACTTCCTAAATAAAGATAAAAAATGGATCGAATCGAGTGCTTACCTGGAACCATTGCTCGATAATGCTTTCATAGGCGCGCTTTTACTCACTCAGATCTTGTTGTAACTCCTCTTCATCTTCCTCAATCTCTTTCTCAAATGCTTGTTTGTCAACTAATGCGTAGGAGTCTTCAGATATTGAATCCTCGTTTTTTGCTAGAGGAGTGTTTGAATCTTTAATTGTTGTCAAGATCTCCTCTTCCAGGGAAGAGTAGATCTTGACTTTCGAGAGGATTTGAGTGAGTAGTTCCAAGATGACACTCATCATTAAAACATGCTGAAAAAGAAGATTCTTACAACACCCAAATCAAGAATAAAAAAAACACATGAAAAATACTTGTTGAAATGCATACTCTCCACAATTGCTGAAAAGACACTCGCTACAATTGAAATTCACACTTGCGAAAAATGAAATTTGCGTAAATTGAAATTCACACTCTAGAGCTGGTAGGGAGAACATGAGGAGTCTCCACTCAAGTAGCTACTATGAACCCTTACCAACACATGCAGACACACTTGCAGGAAATCAAACTAAACTTCAATCCATCATGCTTCCTCGACAACGACGCCAAAATGTTAGGCATAAATATTGTCATTTAATTCCGTTGTAGTATTTGTCCAACTATTTAATTTTTCAATCCGAGGTTCATAGGATTACGACGCACACACACTATATATGCAGGACTAAAGTAGAAGTAATCTAATCTAAATTGTTGAATGAAATTAATCTAGGAAAGCATTGAAAGACTAACTAGGAAACCTGGAAATTGCATAAGGGAAAAACAATACAACATGTGAAGAGTTGAATGAAAAATGACATATGTGAGCTCACACCATATATCAATCTCAAATTATATTACAAGAGTCAAATGACAAAGCATGAAATAATAACAAAGCTAATAATCAAAGCTAAGAATCCCCTTCTCCTAGTTACAAGACTAAATTATGAATTAAATTCCTCCAATTATGAATAACATCATCCAATTATGAATAACATCATCCAATTATGAATAACATGATGTCAAACTCCCCCTCATGAAGAGAGAGAACTCTCTTATATACATGAAAGTATTGAAGCATGTCATAATTATAGATCCACTATTCTCTCAACCATTCTCAACTACTTTCCCATTATTAGAAGATATGATCCCTTCAAATCCTCCACACATCTCTCACATATCTTAGATAAGATATGCCATCCAAATATTCCATGATCTTCTCCTTGATATCTCTTTCAAATCTTCAAAGTTTGAAGATGTAATTCGAATTTGAGGATAGGTGGTGTATTTTGACTTTGTTGCAATCTCCAAATATGCCTGCACACATCATCAAACTCATCCAACCTTGATATATAATGAAAATATGTTATTTTTCTAATATTTAATCACAAATTCCCTTATAATAGTGAAATGAATACAATGGAAAATAATAAGGAGAAACCCACATATATTTATGAAAATGGTATGATGGAAGGTTAATGGGATGATGAAATTTAAGGAATAATGAAGGGAAAGGTGGATGAAAATAGGACATTTCTGAGGCCCAACAGTTTGCAATGTGTGTTGCATCACTAGTTTTCTGACATGGAATGAAATGTACCATTTTTTAGAATCTGTCAACTATCACAAATATGGAATCACAACCTCTCGGTGTCCTTGGCAGTCCTAACACAAAATCCATGCTTACCGCATCCCACGGCCTCTCTGGTATCGACAATGGTTGATATAATTCTGTATTCTGTCTTTTCCCCTTTGCGTGCTGGCAAATTCTGCATTTGTTGAAAAAATTCTTGACATCTATCCTCATCCCTAGCCAATAATATAGATTGTTTAGTTGAGCAAATGTTTTTTCATGGCCAAAATGTCCAACCAATCCTCCACTATGTTTTTACTTCAGAATATTCTCTCTCATAGAAATCTTCAGTATACACAACTGATTCCCTTTGAATAATAATCCATCCTGGATTAAGTATTCAATCGATTGGCTTCTGTCTCTCAGAACATGATTCTCACATGCTTCATAAGCATGCCTAAAATCTGAATTATCCCTGTACATATCCTTAAGGTTATCAAAACCTAAGGTATTCACACGAAACTCCTGCAGAATCAAACGTTTCCTGCTCAATGCATCAACAACCTTGTTAGCAGTTCCGGAAATGTGCTTTGTAACAAAAGTAAAGTTTTTCATAAATTTAACCCATTTCACATGTTTCTGGTTCAATTTCTCCTGTCGAGTTATGAATTGTAAATAATGGT
This sequence comes from Picea engelmannii, assembly GCA_009831015.1. Lineage (NCBI taxonomy): Eukaryota > Viridiplantae > Streptophyta > Pinopsida > Pinales > Pinaceae > Picea > Picea engelmannii. The sequence continues at coordinate 489,443 of ML783645.1, forward strand.
TGTCGCTATACAAAATGAACTCTTTCGGAACCAAATATTGCCTCCATTTCTTCAACACCTGTATGACCGCATAAAATTATTTATCATGAGTGGAATATTTCATCTTGGCATCATTCATATTCTCACTGAAGTATGGAACTGGTCTATTTTCTTGGCTTAACACTGATCCAACCGCAAACCCACTTGCGTCACATCTCACTTGAAATGTCTTACCAAATTCTGGAAGATTCAAAACTAGCTATTCGGTTATCTTCTCCTTCAACAACTTAAAACTTCTCCATGCTTCCTCTTTCCAATGAAAATATTTATGTCTTTTCTTGACTATGTCCATCATTGGTGAATAAATTCCACTAAAACTTCTGATGAATTTCCTGTAAAAACTGGCTAGTCCATGGAAGCTTTTGACTTCAAAGGTATTTCTCGGTGATGGCCATTCTTTGATCGCTTTTACCTTCTCATGATCCATCTTTAACTCATTTGAAGAGATCACAAAACCCAAATAAATGATTTCTTTCTTCATGAAATATGACTTCTTCAGATTTATCAACAACTTCTCTTGTTGTAACCTCCTCATTACTAGGGTTAGGTGTTTCAAATGTTCTTCTTCAGTCTTACTGAAGACTAGTATATGCTCAAGATACACAATTACAAACTTCCCATTGAAATCCTTCAAGGCCTCATTCATCAATCTCATAAAAGTACTTGGCACATTCGTCAAACCAAACGGCATGACAAGCCACTCATATAATCATTCATTTGTCTTGAATGTTGTCTTCCATTCATCACCTTCCCTCATTCTAGTTTGATGATATCCGCTTTTCAAATCAATTTTTGGAAAAAAGTTTTCCCCACTCAGGAAATCCATCAAGTCATCCCTCCTTGGTAAAGGAAATTTGTACCTGATGGTGATTTTGTTTATAGCCCTCGAGTCTGTACACATTCTCCATCCACCATATTTCTTTGGACTTAACATTGTTGGTACAACGCATGGACTCAACCTTTCCCTAATCAAACCTTTGTCCATCAAATCTTGGACTTGTTTCTTAACTTATTCAATCTCCTACAGCGTAAAACTGTACGCTACTTTGTTTGGTAAACTCGCTCCTGGTATAAGGTCAATGTGATGGATTATACTTCTAATGGGTGGCAACGAACAAGGTAAATCGTCCACCACTATATCAACAAAATTCTCCAACATTTTCCGAATTTCCTCCAGTAGATCATCTATCAAAGTATTGGTCAAAATGAATCTAGGTTTCCTTACCACAACAAACTGCATGTCTTCTTCTTTCCCGACTTCATCAATAAGTTCCTTCCCACTCATGAGAAGCATAGTGCTTCTTGCTTCTGATTTCACCTTCTTGTCTTCAATTGGTAGCAACATATGTGTCTTACCATTTTTTTCCAAGGTGTATGTGTTCTTTATCCCATCATGCACAACATTTTTGTCATATTTCCACAGTCTCCCAAACAAAATATGATAGAAATCCATGGGAATAACATCACATAAGGTCTCATCTCTATATCCCCCTATCTTAAATTCAACTAAACATTGTTTAGTGACTGTTACTTGATGTCCCTTTTGAAACTATGAAACCTTATATGGGCTTGGATGTGCAACTGTCTCCAATTCCATATTCTCCACCATTTCTATGGATACTAGATTATTTGTTCTTCCATTGAACACTATCACCTTGCATACCCTATCCATGGTCTTGCAAGCAGTTCTAAATATTTTGTTTCTCTGGACTGGATTCTTCGCCTCTTTCTCTGGCTTCAAGAGAATTTTCCTCATCATTAAGGATCTTCCACCTTCTACATCTTCTGCCTTAACATTTTGCCTCTGCACTTGTGAAATGTGAGCTTCGCCCCCTCCATCTCTTTTTCTATTAGAACATTCAAAATATTTGTGTCTGATCTTTCCACAAACAAAACATTTTATCTCACCACCTCTGCCTCTGCCTCTTCCTCTTGCTCATGGAAAAGTGTTCTTATCGACATACTGTCCTCTCTATGAGAATCCTCCTCTTTCTAGTTGATTATGAGGTTTATTTTATTCATCCTTGGGCTTCTGTACTCTGTCCTAGGAAATTTCTTTGCCTCTGTGTTGACTTCTACCTCTGCCCCTTTGACCTTGCTTTCGGGGTAATTTTTCTTCTTCCTTCAAAGCAATCTGATAAGCATCTTCCACATTTCTTATCGTCACCATGCTCATCTCATCCTGAATGTCATATCTCAGAACATTCATGTATCTGGCGACCTTTTCATCACCACTCTCATGATGACCTTATCTAATGTTCAGTCGGTAAAACTCCTTAGTGTATTCCCTCACTGTCATCCCCTTCTGTCTCAAATTCTACATTCTTCAAACATGTTAATTTGATAGTCTCTGGGTATAAGCTTGGCCTTCATCTTTGCTACCATCCTATCCCAGATTTTGATTCTTTTCTTTCCCTTGCAATTCCTAACATCCTATAGTTCATCCCACCACAGTGTTGCATGCCCTTTCAATCTAATGAAAACATGTTCTACTCTCCTACCTTCTTCAATATCTTCATAATCAAAAAATTTATCCAGAGCTCTAAGCCAATCTAGAAGCTCCTCAACATCTAAGTTGCGTTCATACATTGGAATGCCATTTTTTCTTTGGACCCTATTCTTGCAACAACTCTGAATAGACGTTCTTCTACGATGTCTTCGGCTACAACTTCTTCTTCATCTCTAGCCTCATTTTCACTTTCAGCTTCACTGACATCTCCTATATCAGTAGATCGTCTCTATGTTATCTCCATAGCATCTAATCGAGCACGAAGTCCTCTCATTTCCCTTTCCACGACTGGATTGGGCATTGGTGTGTCTTGATGTCTTATGGGAGGAATTGTTCAAATCTATTCCATGCAGAATTCAATTTACAACTTGCCTTCTGTCTCCCTCTACCTACAGAAAACAATGATTGTAAGCTCTAATACCACCTGGCACAACACCCCTACCTCAATAGGTTCTGCTTGATCTCCCGGTCTAAGGATCATTCTTAATCTCCCCTTGAGACAAAATGGCTCTTTGATTCATAGCTGTAATCTTCATACTTGTAACCATAGGTCCTTCTTAGGAGCTACGCCTATGTAAACAAGCACTAGGCGTGAACTCTTACCCATGTGACCAACCAATGTGACCACAAACTTTATCCAAAAAATTATTTCACGAATCGCAATTTCAGGGGTATTGGCATGATACAACCCCAACACTCCACATCCAAGAAACCTCAAAAACTGATGTGGGAACTCTCCCTAGGACCATATCTGACGATCCTGTGCTTCCTCCTCAATCGATGACCATGATCACGTCGTGACTTTGCGTTTCACGATATAGGGAGTATTTGTGTAATGCAAGCCAAATGCTCCAACTCCCGACTTTCGAAATTCTGAGATCTGAATTCAAGAGATCAATGAGTCTCGTTGATCCAGATCCAACGTATACTATTCCTCCTGGGCTTGTGAGCGCTGAAAGGTTATCAGCCTTTTCCTTTCTGCTGATCTACTTGATCCAATGGCTCATGGAATTTCGGTATTCCTCCATCCGAGAAGTTCCATTGACTGTTCGTATTTTCAATGGCTCCAAGCCAAAGGACTTGGCGTCAATTATTCTGGGTTTGACCTCTGTGAGGTGACTTCAACCTTCTGCTTTTCTTCAAATCCCTCGAAGTTTCTATCCCTTATGAGCTTGGCTTCTACTACAAACTCAAGAATTCCAAGGGTTCTTTGCGTGCACTGCTTGTGGCACTCACGATAACCTCTAGTTATCTGATGTCTTCCTCTTCTATGCGCTCCTTGCAACAAAAATCCTTCAACACCTCACTTGGTTGGAAAAGTACAAGACTTCCCCCTGCCTGCACACTCCTTGCATGACTCTTTACTATACATGCACTTCTGCTGGTATGAGAACAACGATATCTCTCCTGAGCGTTTCTGAGGTAAAAGTCAAAACCTGTCAATGCACACTTTGGAGACTTTCACTGCACTCCTTGCAGGAATTCTCAGGATGAGAAACAAATGAAACTCATTCTCTCCCTCTCAAATAATTCATACATTCACTCATTAAATCATACATACACACACATTTGAAACAAATGCATAACAAATTATATAAGCAAATTGTAAACATACCATTACCATTAAGAGATGCAAACAATATTCACCACAACACCATGAAACTGAATTAAAGCCTTTTCATATTAATTCTAGTGCTTATGTACATGGGTTCAATAACAACAACTATATGCTTATACAACCTTCTGTTCTTCCCTGCTCCCCTATTCTCTTTGTCTACAACTCTCTAATTCTTACAATGAGAATAATGATATATTACAATACATACGAGGGATATTTCTAGATTTTTACCTCCTATACTCTAAACTATCCAATCGGAATAAAAGATACAACTACTTTACATTTAATACAATAAATGCCTCCAACAAACAGATGAGAGAAATCGCTCAAGATATGCACTACAACTCAAAACATAAATGCGAATGCATCCTTTCAAGATATTACACTAATGTCTGATGCTTTTAAATTCAAAATGCTTTCAAAATGTGCGCTGGGGCATATCCAACTATCCTCCGCTCTTTCACTTGCTTTGTTGGTTTGATTACAATGCTCTTGCATCATAAAGGGTTATCCCAAGATCAACCTTCTCCAGTAGTTAAGTTTTCCCACCTTGTCACCTAGTTAGTTTATACTGGCTTTTATCTTGTATCGGTCCCACCTATCAGAGAAAATACAAAAAGAGAACGCCTGAACTGAAGGATAAGATTTCACTAGAAAACGTAAATCCCATTGATTGTTTGCCTGGATCACAAGATCTAGAGAACCATTCCACCATTAAATGCTGCAGAGTCTAATTGGGCCTCGGTGGAAGGTTTGGTTCTCGTTGTTGAGTTAAAGGTATTTAGGACCCCTTAACATAACTGGCGCTAGAAGGAGGGCCAAAGAATGAATGGATGCCAATTTTTTTAACATAATATTTCACACAGCTTGTAGATTCAAAACATCCCACATGTGTGGCTATTCATTTACAAGACAACCCACACACACTGAGTACTTCTGAAATGAGTAACTCACCCTATCATGAGGAAGAACATATGTTCCCTGATATACCTTACGCTCTTCCTCTTGAGGAATTGAACTAATTCATAAGAATCACAAGAGCTTACACCCGACAGATCGGTGCATTTCCCTTAGCTCCCTTACTTCCTCGAAGAAAAAAAATAAGCAAACCAGTGGTCGAGTCCACCAAATAGATTTTTTAAGACCTAATAGATTTCTCCCTCACTGAAATTAAACATCCTCTTAATCTAATTCCTGAAACACAAGTTGACATCTTCTTTGAGCCTGACAATTTTTCGGAAGAAGAAGGGTTTAACTTAGAATGCTCGTTTTTGGGATCTGAAGACATGGAAGATACCAATGAACATAATGAATAAAGGGGAAACCCACCTGAGAATAATAAACCTTGGTTGGCCATAGATTCTTTGGCCATCCCTGGACAAGTACATAACCTTCCCCAACATCTAGAGAAGTTACTCCCTAAATTTGACCCTGAAACCTCAGGATTGCCTGAAGACCATATCAAAAAATTCATACTAGATATCAGACTGATGAATGTACAACATGAAGATGTAGTATGTAGGATATTCCCATACACTTTCGATAATTCATCCTCCATGTGGTATTTTAACTTAACTGTGGGATCCATAACTAGTTGGACGAAGTTTCAAAGGATTTTCTAGATAAATTTGCAGAAGAAACTACTACGAGATATTTGATGGCTGAGTTGTTCATTGCCACCATGAGTTCAAAGGAGAAGGTTAAAGACTTAAATCAAATATTTACCACCATCTTAAACAAATTCCAACCTGAATATAAACCTACTTAGGAGTTGCAAATCGAGGTATACACTAATGCTCTCCCAACTTCTATTTCAATGTTTGTGAAAAGGGCTACCAAACCAAATTTAGCTGATAATTTTGAAGAATCCAAAACAATAGAATTTCAAATGAAGGGATGTAAATAATTCCATGTATCATTAGTCAAGAAAGAAGTTCAACTTCCTCCCAGGAGAGGACTACTGCTGACTAGACCCCCAGGGAAACAAACAAAACATGGTCCCAAAAAGGGAAGTGGGGACATAAAATACCTACAATGCATGGTCAAGAAGTTGTCAAACGAAATCATAGACATGAAGAGAAGTGTAGGGGAGGCAAAACCAAGGCCAGAGGCCCTATAAGCCCTTTTTAAAAATAAATCCACCTTTCAAAGCAATTGAACCTCCCCTAGTGATCCAGGTCGATCCAAAACCATTCGAAAATACTTAAATGCAGAAAAGGAGGATATAGGAATGACCCATAAGTCTCAGAAGGGTCCCTAGGCTTAGAAAATGCTCAAAAATCAAAACTTTCAGAATTGGATGAAACTAATGCCATTGCATCCAGCTCGTTCTCCCGATTCCGGCCATATATTTACTTTCTCAAACAGAGCTCGTATGAAGAAGTTATGACACTCTGAAGTTTTTCGAAAACAATGATAAAAGGTCAAACAGTCAACAGGGCATACTGATGACATCAGCAGTATAGATGCTGATGTCAACATGACGTGTCACCTTCTAGAAGCCAGTAGTTTGGTAGATCCAGCCAAATCTGGCGGTTACCACCAAATCTGGAGGAGGTTTGCTAAGTTTGATGAAATGGTTAGCGGTCCTACTTATTTAACAGGGCATGCAAAATGAGACAGAGGGGGAGTTGTCAGATGCTACCTTCGAATCTATGCCAGGAGGTGTCCCAGGTGACCTGCTCAGAAATAGATCGACTTTATACTCAAAAGTTGTAGAATTTCGACAGAATTCCAAATATGCTCTCTGTTTATTTATCAGAGTAGCTGAACAGAAAAGTGCTTCCAGAAGAGAAGTGGCATGCTTTTCGAGACTATACGGGTATGAAAAGTAGAGGCTGCATTGAAATTTGTGCCAGGAGGTGTTCCAGGCGACCTGCTCAGAAATAGATCGACTTTATACTCAAAAGTTTTATAATTTTGAGAGGATTTCAAATATGCTCTCTGTTTCTTCATTAGAGTAGCCAAACCGAAAAGTGATTCTAGAAGAGGAATGGCATGCTTTTTTAGACTGTACGGATCTGACAGGCAGATGCTGCATTAGAATTCGTGCCAGGAGGTGTTCCAGGCGACCTGCTCAGAAATAGGTCGACTTTATACTCAAAAGTTGCATAATTTTGAGAGGATTCTGAATATGCTATCTGTTCCGTCATCAGAGTACCCGAACAGAAAATTTCCTCCAGAGCCCATTTGAGTGAGCCAAACATACTCGAGTTTATAGTCAAAAGTTGTAGAATGACGTTTTCCAGCCACCTATGATGTTTGTTTCTGCCCAAAATCGCAGATCTGAAAGTTGGTTTTTGGGAGCTCATATGTAAGCCTTTATTTTTAATTTTTAAGCATTTGAGATTAATTAAAGAGTGGTCTCACTGTAGGAGTGGACCCAGATACGTATCCAGGAAGTTTGGTGAACTCCGTTACCAATTCTTGTTCATAGATGGTTTGCTTATAAGTTTATGTGCTCATGTGCTTGATGGATGTTCTTTAATTTTGCATTACAAAGATGGTTAACAGTTAAAAATTCACATGCAAATGATGGTTAAAAGATCTTGAATTTTAGATCAAGTTAAATTTCAGATCACCTAGCCAACTTAAACATTGATCTAGAAAACATAGCTTCTGAGTCTTTCTATACTTATTGCCAAGAGAAACACTCTGAAAGAGACTCCCTGCAATGGGTGCATGCCATGAATTTGATGGCAAATCGGTTTCTAGATGAAGTCTCCCTAACTAAACAATTAAGCGGCTCAACTATGAATGTTGTCGATCAAGAAGAGGTTGATCCACCAAAAGAAACAACCATGTTGATATGTGTTGTTGGGTATTCTACCCTACGGACTAATAAGCTAGGGCTCTAAACTTATACGCAGAAAATGACCCTTAAGATTTAACTTTTAACCTTCTACCCAAAATCTCAACCCCTTTTCAAGCAAACAATGGAAGAATCAACTCA
>ML783645.1:504472-584140 GCA_009831015.1 Picea engelmannii
GTTTTTATGTTTTCACGATGTTTATTTTAGATACGTCAATTGCAAAATGTTTTTTTTGTTTTTGTCTTTTTCTATTGTACTTCCTTGCTTTTAAAGACTGTGTTTAGAAAAACAATGGTTGACCTTAATTCATGTAATATGATGAACTCTGTTCCTAACTCATCGCTCACATACAACACAAGAAGCGCTAAGAGACCTGTGGTTGTTTTAAGGTGTCCTCTATCTAACCTTCATAGGTGAACAACCTTGGAAAAGTGATGAAGTGTCTGTCGGGTGTTATGGTAAAACCTTGAGGGAAAGATGGTAAGCTGAAAATGACTACATGTACCTCAGAGACAGAGCTAGCAAAGTTTCAGCTTGACCATCTCATTTTGAAAATAACATGCATCCTCCTCTCCCACTTTCTCAGGGAATTATGCCGAAATAAAATAAACTATATCAAATGAGCACATAGTAGGGGAGGGTATACATATAACTCCACCAGGGCTATGGACGCTCTTTAGTAGTGGAGCAAGGTCTGTGACATCGGGGTGACTCCATCGGGGCTTTGGAAGCTCGTTAGCAGTGGAGTAACATTGTAGCAAGTGAATAAGGGTAATTGAAAGGCCTGGTGCAGGCGAATTCTTTACTAGAATCTTGTCAAAAGGGGTATGAGTCAGGGTTACAGGAAACAAAGGTTGAATAAAGGTTGAAAACCCCATAGGCGGACCCAAATGCACCAACCATAGAATTTCAAATGGAAGGATAAAAGAGGCTTTGATAAAACCCAGTTAAGTTCTTAACTATGTTTTGCATCAGCCGAGCTCGAGGTAGGAACAAAGATTCTACTTTCGCCTAGTAAATAACCATTTGTTGAGAAGTCAACACACCCTAAAAAGCCTATGTAAAATTTTTACTTTTTGGGTACAACTTGATCTTTTCACATTCTTATTCGACTTCATTTTGAGAAATGTTTTGTCTTTTCTTATTTTCTTGACTCTCATTAGTTATTCAGGTTTGTTTGAACTTATAAAACCCCATGAATTAAATGGCCTTAACACCCGAATAAAGATTCAACAACTAAAACACTTCACCCGACGCGCTCAGATTCAATGTCGGAAGGAATTCAAAGATAGAAAATAACCCCTTGGGAAACCTCAGTCATCGAGTGTCGATCTTCATTTGTATCGGAAAAGGGAAGTTTTATTTTGTGACAAGTCTCGCATAAGGATATTGATGATAACCGACTCCTCTTTGGCACTGGTGAAAGATGAGGGAGATAGACTTTAACAAAAGAAAAAAAAAATCACCGGTAGACGATGCCTAACACGCTTATCGAAATCAAGAAAAAACCTAAAAACATTGCAAAAAAAATTCTGACTGCACTAAAGGTTATTCCCGATCGTCGATTCCCGATGTGTTTTCGACAGCGAAACATTTTCGAGGGATCTGATCCAAAGGAAGCACTAGATAGGTTTATCATCAATCGTCGACCCAGGATATGCTTTTGGCATCAACAAGCTAAGGTTGTTTTTAGAACGACTAACTTAAGGAAAGTTATGACTTCAATAAATTCACGCCAATTAGGTCATCGGTCTTCAACACCATGTGTTGATTGGAGAACCATAAGGTCTAGTTTTACCCCAAGTCATTCTTGATTCCCTAGGTCCAAGTGACACCTCCGAGTTAGATTTTCCAGGACAACATTGTACGATGATATTGATCATCGTCAGAGATTTTTTGAAGGACATCAAGGAAAATGTTCATAGTGCATCCCCGATCCCCAATCCACCCACTGAGAAAGCGACGCGATGGGAATTTTTAGCGTTAGATATGATTGGATTTTGAGAATTTAAGGGGATAATTTATACCAAATCCCACATTAATCAAAATGACCATTTAAAATCACCAATATACCACATCACCCCTGCGCCTCCACCATCAACCCATGATGAATTTAAGTTGCAGAGATTTGGCAGCAGATCTGTTTAATTTTCACTCATCACCCGAATTTAATGCATGATGCGACATGCTAAGTTCTTCCCTGGTTTAAATTCTCTTGATTTGTTGAAAACAAAATCATTCTGTGCACAAGGATATTCAGAGCATCCAGAGAAACAAGATGAGTAATTCGAAGGTTGCATAGATCCCGTGAGTATCAATATAACCAACTTTTAGCTAGCTTTACAGGTATGTATCTAAGTCTATGGATTTTTTATGGCTACAATTTATTTGTATTTTCTATCCGGTTTTGTTCTCTACACACTCTCTAAAATTTTATTTTAAGTTGCAGGAAGAATGCCGCCAATAAATACAACCACTAGACGATTGTTTAGGGAACCGAAGCTGAAAGAACCAGAGATAGGTGAAGCCTCTTCTCCAGGGGTCGCAATACAATTAGAATACACTTCGAGGCCGAAACCTGTCATTAAGACAACAACGAAGAAGGATTTCATCTATCCTCTGGCCTTTGGAGATACAGAGGAAAGAATAGGGTCCAAGACGACACTTTCACATTGGGGAGAGCTCATTAAAAAGATCATTTGGGAGGAATAACTGGAATACATCCCACACGGTGATCTAGATGTAAGAGTGATCGATGACAAAGTGTTCCTGAACATCCGATGATCGTACCAGCATATGGTACCAAGAAGAACTCCCATTTTTCCCTATATAGAACTCCTGAAGTGGCTCATCGACCACACAGACACACAAAAGTGTTTAATAAATGACGACAATGGTGGGTGTGTCGGGTTATTCCTTCCGGTAGAGGTCTAGAAATACTACAAACTCCAATACCCCGAGGAGCAGCTGAATATAGATTTCATCATGAAGTTCTACGAGCACCACGACACCAGCCAGGTGATGGCCTCATGGTGGAGGGAAGATGATGAATACACCAACCAGAGAACTGGATGGTACCAACAGACCAACTTAAGGGAGCTATACATCTATTTGATGGATCTCATCTACCGATTATATGGAGAGAAGGATTTCTTCATATTTTCAGAGGCATGGATACCCTTAGCTTACACAGTGGCAATATCTGAGAGTGGTTTCAACTGGGGAGTGATCATTTCTAAACAATTGAGCATATGTATACAACAGGCTTAGACACCGAAGGAAGGAGAGACACCAACTTTCTACATGGCTTCATATCTACTCGATGTCATGTGCACCCAAAACATCTTCACCGACATGAATCTTAGTTGGCATGTTGTAGAGCTCATAGTCCACGTCTACTTTAGTCTGTTATGGGAGAACATACATACAAGTCTTATTCCCTCATCTACAATGATTTTGTCATACAAATTTGTTTCATTCTTTTTAATAAGGAATTCCAAAGACTATCGACTGTGGCCAAGAAGATGATTTCCAAAGTAGGCCACTAGTACTTGGACGAGCGCAACACATACGTCAGGGTGTTTGGGGTCACCAAAGAGCCACATATATTACTTAGAGCATGTCCTGGACTGGCTTATAGTAGGATACATATTATATCAAGCCATCTTTTAAGGGTACAATACCACCCTATTGAAGGACAAGAAGCAAGCGTTCATTCCCTATGGTTTCCATGTAGGTTTCTACTTGGTTAAAGACACAACTCAATCAAAACAAGAAGGGATAAGCCATATGGAGTTTAGGTTCCAGATAGGAAAGTTCCTCAAGAATGAACCAAAGGTCCTGGTCCTACAACATGCTTCACAAGTGTCGTCTTGTTGGCCATAGACCCATGACAAATTTGAAGATGAGGTCTTCATGGAAAATGCCCAGGACTGAGACAAGGTGGTAGCAAGGATTTTCGACCCCAAAATGACAAGGTTAAGGGCCATGAGCCTAGATGAATAGGAGATGACCATAGAGAAATCATCTCAAGAGTCCCTTAGAGCCATAGAAGAAATCAGAGCGGAAGAAGCAACAAAGGTTCCCCTGGTGGCCCAGATGTAGGATAGAGGATTCTCTATGACACATGATGTATGGGCAAGGGGATTGCTCATGAGAGAACATGCACAAAAATTAATTGATCATCTATAAGATGACCTAGACCTCATAGGAATGGTAGGGGCCCCTATTGGAAATCCATATTAAATCCAGGTAGGCCTAAGTGGCTCTGAGCTGATAGAAATTGATGAAATCACTGGGTTAGATAACCCTGAAATTACAATGCCATAGGATGGATAACTGTGGGATGTTTCATCTTAGTCGGAGATAGTAGGAACATCAGGGAGAACAAGTGCACCAAACCCCCTTCATGAATTGATAAACATATATGATGTTGAAGAAAGTATGGAGGTATCCCTGATGACTCCTGTGTAGATCACAAAGGAAAAGGAGCCCGAGAAGGCATCCTCCCCAGCTCCCGATGCTCAAATTAGGAGCTCTTCACAGAGTGACTAAGAGGTTGAAAGTGTCTTAGACACTGAAATACTCAATGTACTGGAGACTCAAAGGATAGTCCAATGGATGAGCCAGGCCTAGGAAAACAAAAAGAAGAAGCTCCACAACAGGAAATCGACATCTCAATGACCAATTATCAATTAAGTATTGGGCCTACCCCCGATGCTTCAATTTCAACCGGTACTCAAACTCTCCATGAGAAACAAATAGACGCTGGACCATTGGAACATATGGAGGAGGTTCAAGAACCCATTCTCGAATAGATATACACCGTCGGAGGCCTAGGAAATATGTTGACCTGGGGAGATCAACAAATCACCAAACCAGTGGATGAATTTTCTGACATACATGCCATCTATTATGATCGAAAAAGGAAATATATCATGTAGATGACCACCAAGAAAAGGATAATCACTCTAGATCATTCCATCCTTATCACCATGGAGGAAACATTGATGAACATAGAGCATGCCAAGAAATCTGAACTTATCGGCATGGGGATGGAAATCACAGATTCCACCTTGGACAGAGAGAAAAGGGTTGAAGAGGATCTGGCCGTTGCACTGAAGGAATTGGAACATCTACACCACTTGGTGAAATATTACCAGGACACCACACACGACATAGTGTTTATAAGGAGCGAATTCCAGGAGGCCTACATTAAATTTACAGATGAATGACACCTATTCACTGCAAGGGTATTTGAGCTTCAAGAAGACACCCTTATGGCATTGGCCATGTGGAAGGATATGGACAGGTGGTATGTGAAATCACACAAAGCCATGGAAAGGATCGATTATATCAGTGCGGTTCAATAGGGATGAGATGTCGAAGAGCATGACATTTGGGTGTTAAAGGAAAGAAACTTCGACCGCATAAATAAATCAGCTGAATATTAGGAAAAACTGGCTCAAGAACCTCATTGAGAAATCCAAGAGAAATGGGCCAAGTGAAAAAAGAGTTGGACCAACATCAACTGGGAAATGAGAGACATCGGCCTCCTCGAATTTGGTATACCCAATGACTTTGTCGACTTGCATGACATAGTGAAATCACATTCCGAGCAAGACTCATCATGGGATATCGAGATAGAAAAGGTGGTGGATATGGCGCTAAGACAAGTGCAGTAGTTCATGGAACACCCCATCAAATCTTGAGCCATGTTGCAGTAGTTAAGTGCCAGAATAGTCAAATATCAGGCACGGGCAATAGAGATAAGATATATTCTTTCGGCCCCAATGGAACAACATAGATTCCTATATGCTAACACATGTGAGGATCTCTTTGTCAAATGGTCAGAGTATGAGAAGAGTGATCCACTAAAGTGAGATCATGTGATGACTCTTAGAAATATTGATAGAAGAAAGAACCATGTGTCAAGTTTTGTTTTACTTAGATACACTGTAATAATTATTTTTAGTTAATAGTATGTTATAAATATGAGGATCGACCTATTAGCAAAGGGTCGATGGTTGTTGCAAAGACCCTCATTTTTGGATTTGTAAAGAACTATTTCGGAGCTTCCTTAATTGAGAAGTCTTGTTTAGGACCAGAGACAAGTTTGTGTGTTTCATCAAAAATGTGTATGATTGAGAAGAACTATTTCTGATTTCATCTCATGAATGGATGTTGTAACAAGTAAGAGCTTCTAGATTTGTTGATAAGTCATCCGATTCAATGTTTTTCAGAGTTCTTGTCTTTAATGATGAAAGTAAATCGTTGTGTTAATATGTGAAACTCTTTTTCTTGCCGCCATTTATCACATGCATGTTTTCTTCTGATAAATTGTGTCTTAGTCAATAATTGGAATTCCAACAACTTAATTTATTAGTATTAGGCATGTGGTAGAGAATCATTGTTTGCATACTAGAGTGAAAGGGTTATCCCAAGCTCATCCTTCTCCAGTAGTTAAATTTTCCCACCTTGTCACCCAGTTGGTTTTGTCTTGTATCGGTCCCACCTATAAGAGAAATTACAAAAAGAGAACGTCTGAACTGAAGGAGAAGATTTGACTAGAAAACATAAATCCCATCAATTATTTGGCCGGATCGCAATTTATGGAGAACCATTCCACATTTAAATGTTGTAGAGTCTAATTGGGCCTCAGTGGTGGGTTTGGTTTCTACTATTGAGTTAAAGGGATTTAGGACCCCTCAACACCAGGTTGGAATGGGAATAAATACACTGTTATGGTGGGATCGAGCAGAGACACGTGGGAAGCAGCTTGAAGTACAAGTGGTATCCATGCATAGGATGTCTTGTGGCAGTGTGTCATAGGCCAGACATAAGACATTGGGATGGTAGATGACCCCCAAGGTTAATATGCGAACAAGGAAGTTTTTTCCTGGGGTGTGTATAGTTCAAACATGGGACTTAGAAAATTTCTGTCTCAATGACTTGAAATAAAGGTTCCTGGAAAAAATGACCAGGAACCACAAAATTAAAAATTCAAATATAATAAACAAAATTTCCTAACATCTAGCATAGTTGAAGGAAACAAACTTAGCATTCCGAAAGAAACACACAAAAATTGTTCCCGAATTAGTTTTCTTTGAAATTTATCAAAAATTAATAATGTCTGCTACATATTTATGGAATCTGTTCCTTATTTCTAGAATCTGTTCCATATTTCTGGAAATTTAAATGGGTTTGTCATATATAATGGGATTGGGGATCCCACGGACCATAAAAGAAATAAGTACAAGAAATAGGACTGTAGAAAGAAAAAGTGCGCGACGGTAGAGAGGAAGACATGAAAAGAAGAAATTGGAAGTTATGAGTCTTTGGTTAGATATTTCTATTTGAAGAGGTAGAATAACTAGAATGATAAAGAAAGCAATATCTGATCAATATAGACTTACTATGAAGATGATGCATTTTTGTTGTTGTCATCGACGACCACTGGAATCATGCCAACCGATTGTTTCCCTTCATCGATGAGCTTGACCATTCTTCATTGGAGCCATTCTTCAATGTAGATTCTCATGGGGGCCACGTTGATTTCATCCCATATTTCTATGTTGAAAATCTCATTTTCTAATTTCCTTATGTCCATAGAAATACTATGTAGAGCCTGTTCAATTTATTCATTGTGTGTTGAATAGTCCACTAGCTAGTTCTCGACATCATCTTCACCATATTCAAGGATGACATAAAACTTTTCTAAAGACAACCCCTTTAAAATATCAAATTGTTCATCGAAGGATTTCTTTGTCAAGGACATGGATTTGAGGATTAAGTTTGGGTATTGAACCCCGTTGGTACTTCCAGATAAGTCTATTTGGGTTGGGTTTCTGAATAATTCTTCTTTCTATGATATGGCTTGTTCACATGATTCAACAATGAGTTGTAGGTTCTTAATTTTATCTTTCCATCATGCTTTTATTTTTTTGTTCCACTTTGGGGAGGGAAGATCGTCTTGTATTCTTTTAAAATCCGAGTTGTTGATGGCATGGTTGGAAAAAGAGATCACCATCTGTTCATAGAAATGTTCTTCATTTTTTAAATTTGTCTGCAAATGTCCGTGCAAATCATTTTCCCTCTTTCGAAAGGAATCTATATTTTGTGATGTTTCCCAGGCTTTAGTAATTAGCTACACTATTTTCTTGATGTTTTTCTCTACAAAGGCTCTATAGGATACGAGGAGGCTGGATATTCTTTTTAACTTGGCTACAGGGGTAGTAGGCATGGTTTTTGTTAAAGGACTGAAAAACACCGAGGTAGAAATGAAATCCTCCTCCAATTCCTTGATTTCCCCGTTCAGTCTGGAATTCTCCGCTTCAATTCCTCCAATGGAATCATCAAGAGAATCAATGATTGCACGGTGAAATCAAGATATTTGGGACGGCTACATTTTCCTAAAGTTAATCTTTGTGAAATATTTTCCTTTCTTATTTGTTACATCTCTCTTTTCAATGATTAAATCTTTAGATTGGCTATCAAAAACGATGCTCCGAGAACACTTTTTCCAATTGGGATTATTCGAGCCCACAAAGAACTAGTTGCTTTCATGCAGTGCCAATTGAGAGCTCACCATCCATTCTATTACATTGAGTGTTTTCTCACTAACCTGAGATATCTGACCTCGAGTGTGCATGTAGGACGACATTAGCATAGTAGAAAAGTTTGTCAATGAGATCCTAATAGACCTCATGGATGAAAAGGTGATGTCTGTAGGCATACAAGCTTCATGGACGCGAGGATTGGAAGAATCCCTGTTGACTTCTCAGCATCGGTCTAGCCGACCCGCTACTGAGAAATGTAGTAAGCATCGTGATGACTTGGTGAATGCGAAGATCATCCCATATATCCTTCCCGACTACATCCTACCTCTGGCTGGCATGGTTAGTCGTGATAGTGTCCCGAGGGACTTCGACTACACCTTGATCAATGCGTACCTCCCAAAGGGGATATGCGCAGTTGGGACAGATTATGACGTTGAATATCATTGATTTCAAATTGGGAGATCGCAAGAACTATTTCATGCTCGCAGAACATAAGTATTTTACCAAGAAAAAGGGGACAAAGTCGACGATCATCCCCCAGATGTGGACCATGGACATCGCAAGGTCCACCATCCTGAATGTAATGAAGATGCTCCACTTTGGAAGGCATCAGGAGGTTAACGCGTGCGTTAAAATTCTGTTGTCTTGATTCCATGGTGGTTATTTATGGATGGACAGATGCATCACTATAGATCCAGTGTTGATCCATCAGATCACCAGATTAAGCATGCAAGGACCAAACCCACAAGACTTTTATCCAAGGAAGGCTGCGGATCGCGGCTTGGCATAGAGAATCAAATACACCTATGGTGATGTGGAGAAGGGGAAGCGAGGCTACAAGGTAGCTTCCATCCAGAACGACGCATTACACCTAGCCTTCTAGTTGATCATTGGTAAGCTAGTAAGGAAGAATAGACCCATGCAGGTGACGGGATTCATTGTTGACCTCACAGGAAAATGCATTGAAGTACTACAAATGAACTGGGCGAGCTACCTCATCAACCAGTTAGAGCAAGAATATCGCGAAGCTCAATATCATGGATATGAGTTCCATTTCATTTGACTGCTAATCCTCATCGACTTCATTGCTTGGGAGATGCTAAAAGGAGTGACCTTCCCTAAGATTGAGCCATCCAAACCCCTAGATGCAAAGTTCACTACGCTTTGGTACTTGAGCGACATGGATAAGTAATGGAAGTCAAACGTGGTGTTCCACACCTATTACCTGTAGTTGAAGAGGGTTGTTGCGTATTTCCCTTGTATTACGCCGAACACCCTACATAGGCTCACACCATTTGTGAAGTTCCATGCAGATAGACATTTTATTTATATCACTGCACAAGGAGATGAACATAAAGAAGAGATTCAATCCTACTATAAGCTCATTGAGGAGGACATGGAAGAAATAACTAAGGAATGGCCCATAAAGTTCCTTATACCAGTCAACCAGGAAGAATTGTCTGACCCCGACCTCATCGACAGTCCTGTGGTCACTTGCAAAGAATATGATGCACCCAACAGTAGAAGAAGGAAAAATACAAAAGAGGTACAAGATTTGAACAACGCATCAAAAGAGACTGCTTCAGATTCACCTAGAGGGGGAAGAGGTGACGAATTAGACAAGGAAGAGAATGACGGGAAAGAAGACAAAATAGAGTAGGGTGAAGTAAAACTACCTAGGGACCCCCTTGATGAATTTGATACATCCAAGAAAATAAGCATTTCCCCCAAGAAACCTACATCGTGGAAGAAGTCAAAATCCAATAAACTGCCATTTCAGACTGTGCTAACGGTGGATGACATTGACCTTATCATTGCCATTGTATTATATACCTCAGAAGACATTCTATAGTGCAATGAAGAAAAATAGTAGACCATGTATGATAGGATTGCATCATATTTGAAAGGGGTACACCAAGCCCTCTAATCTAGCCGCACAGGGTCTACTGTGCCACTGTCATCTGAAGGGATTGAGTTGGGAGATGAGCCTGGCTAGATATGCAGACTAACAGATGTGACTGAAGCTTGCCTTTGTCATTTCCAAGAGGAAAAAGAACATGCCACAGAGGTTTTGAACCAAGAAAAAGAGGAATCCATCGAGCAACTTCAGGTTTCCCAACAAGAAAAAGATGACATCCAGACAAAGTTTGCAAAATATAGAGCGCAGATCCAGAAGGCGAAAGAGCAACTAATCGTAGAGAAGATTGGATTTAAGGAAGCAGTCACTAGAGAAATTCGCTCTGTGATGGCCTTAGAACATAGGGAATAAGAAGCCATTGAGAGGTAGGTGGGGAAGCTTTCTTAAGCCATTCAACAGCTCCAAAAAAGAGTTGCAGAACTAGAATGACAAGAAGTGACAAACACTCTGCAAGAAGTGTGAGAGAAAAGGGAAGAAAATGCCTAGAGCGCAGTCCAAAGAATCAAGGCATTGGCCTTAGAATGCAAATAGATCAATAGTCGAAGTGCACAGACTTACGAGTTCCTTGCAAAGGATACTAGAGTCACAACTCCAAGAGGCAAAGCAACATGTAGCAACAATGCAAGCACAGTTGAAGCCATTGTCCATGGTCAAGCGGATGAAAAGGTCCCAAGAATAGCGCATGGTTCAACAACAGGTCCATGTCATCCATAGTAAATTCATGGAAGTGACTCAGAAGCTTGAACCAGTGAAAGATGAAGCTTGCACATGTTTTGAGGCGATTTAAGGACGAGGTGCATAACTAGAACAAGTGGTCACCATAGTAGAACAATGCTTCGAAGGACTTGTGATGGAGAAGGTTCTTTAGGAGTTCGTTGAGAAAGAGGCTCCGGTGAAGCAACAGGTTGAGGCAGCTCGAGCCAAGGTTGAGGCCTTCGAGGAAGAGTTACCTAGATCAGAGTGACTTAGGATGAGTCACAGGTGAGTGTTGGGGCATGTTGTCCCTTGACCAAGTTTTGGAGAACCTTGGTCATGTTTGACCATTTTTGGGACTTCGACAAGCTGGTTGAAGGCAGAGCGCAAGGAGAAGTGGATATCATGGGATCTCAGCCCCTTTTTAGGGAATTTTGGGTTTATGGTTTATGTAATAGGTATGGGATGTCAGCCCATGGGTTTACTCATGTTTAGGCCCCATTTGCAATGTATAAATAGATATCTAGGCGATTTAAGAAAGGAGTATTAGTGAATGTTTATGGCTTAGTGTGAAGCTAGAGGCTTTGTGCATACTATGTGTTAAGAATTGCAGAGCTAAGTGCAAGTGATTGTAAGAAGTTGGTGTGCAGACTGTGTAAGAAGGCTTTGTGCTGTGACCTAACTAGGGGAAGGAGGATATGGTGATGTGCGCACAGATCTCTTGTCCTATGCAGAGTGGGTCTTATGGATATGTGCATTGAACAAACATAATAAAGAGAAGAAGAGTTGGTGGACGTAGCCCCACGCTGGGGGTGAACCACATATATCCTATTTTATGGCTTCTTTGTGCATTATTGTTGTTATGTGAGTTATGCTTAGTGTACCAATATATGTTATATGCATCTGATATAGTAGCTTAGTGCTTAGTGATGTGAATGCATGCTAGATATGATCTATTTCTATATGCTAAGTGCTTGGATATGTTAGATCTTGTTGAATACTACACTGTTATGTAATGAGGGTTTTCTCCTGCAAAGTTGATAAGAGTTAAATATTAATGAATGTTAACTTCTAAGTGCTCTGTTAAGTATTGTAATCATAGAACTATGTCCCAGTTAGGTTGTAGACACTTGAGTCCTGTAACCACCCCTGCCTCTACCTTGGGTGAGTCTTCATCTACTTCACAAGTGTTGTCGAAAGGGCCAGTAGTTAGGGTTTTGTTGGTGCGTTGTTGAAGCGTTGAACTCTGGGTCTGCCCCTGTGCCAACAATAGTTTATTTTCTTGGACAAAGACAACTTTGGAAATGGACAACAATGAACTATTGCGAAAATCAAGTAGGATGGCATATCAAATTCATTCGATTCTTTGAATCGTGACAATTGGGAACATATTTCAATGGAAATTAGATTCCTCCAATAAAAAATGAATTGTTCCTTGACTGTGAAGTACAAAATATAAATAACTAGACAGGAAATGCTTGCCGTGGATTCTTGTCTCGTTATTCTTGTAAACAACCAAGCAAGTTACTAGAATGGATTTCTAAAGGAATTGGCCTGCAACTTTGTGATATCTTCAAGAACTGTTGTCGGGTCTTTGAGGAACTCAGGTAAGAGGTCCAACCCATTATCATGTTTTTATAGGAACTGCTTGTAGTCTTGTCCTTTGAAGGTCAATGTTGGCTCTGACAATATTAACCTCTTATGGAAGACCTGAGGTGAAAAAGGAACAGGAGAATGGTCACACAGTGGAATAATTCTTTGGCTTGAAATATATTTTTCGATGCACCAAGAGACCACCTCCTTACAGTAAAAAACCTCAGGGACACAGCCTAAACGAGCGATTCCATAGGTGCAAATCACTTCGTTTTGGGTGGAACAGGATGAATAGTAAGAGTATGCCCTGGACCACTGGAAGTTCTAGTCCTCACATCCGAAGATATTCACTCTATATCCATAGAACTACTATCAAGTTGTTGCCATAAGTTTATGAGAACATTGGTTTTCTCCAGACAATGTTTGAAATGAAGAGTTGGAAGGAATAATATATCCCTACACAAATCTTGGTCCAATATGTGTGAATGAGAGATCTCCTCGAGACTTTCGCTCATTAATGATAATTTCAACGGTTGTTGCATGATGCACTATTAGCATTAAAGAGTAGTAATTGCATACCTAGAAGTGTGAACATGGCGGGTATGAAAATGAACAATTAAGGATTGGAGATTTCGTGAACGGGCCAACGCAACGACCCATGTTTGAGATGAACAATCAAAAGGGATAATATAACTCTCCACAGATCTTGGTTTAATTCATATTAATGGGAGATATCCTAGAGCGTTTCACTCATTAATGACAATGTTGACGGTTCCTGCATGGTGATATTTTAACATGAAAGACTACTAATTTCATATTAAGAAAGAAGTACGAAGTTCGCGGGGACGAGAAAGAGAAATTAAGGAATGTCTAATTATTGAAAGCAATCGAGCGAGCTTCAAAATAGGGTTACAAGGTACAACCAGTAGAGGTGAGGGCCCAAGGGTCAAATTGAATGTCTCAGAAATTTTTGAGTACAAAATGCATAACACGGAAGAGGGAATGATGGGACAGTCCAGAGGGAAATTTGTATATCGCAGAACTCTGGGTACTATTTGCAGGACATAGAACAATGGAAGTGAATCGTGAGCCCACCTCTCTAGAAACCCACAATCGAAAAAGTTGCTCAAGTATGGAATAGGGAATCGACTGGGCGGATTCTTTTTTGATAATATATTGAAACTTGTAATATATATCCCATTACGTGGAAAGATATTTTCTACATGTCTCTGGGCAAGTTCTATGCAATAGTCAATGTGACTGTCTCATCGAGCCTTTTGCTTTTTAATAATGATCTGTACAGTTGTTGCATGATGAACTGTTAGGATTAAACCTTGGTCATTCCATACTTTGAAATAAGTGCAAAGGTGGTGGGAACAGTAAACAGTGACTAAGAATTGGATATTTTGTTAACTCACCAACTCGAGGATCCACGAAAGAGATTCCATGAAATGGGCAAGTATGGAAAGTGGTCGGATGGGCTTTAGAATTAGGGTGTCAATGGTTCCCCAGGAGAGGTGACTTCCTGAGGGTCAAATTGTATGTCTTGAAACTTGAGTGAAAAATGTGTACCATGGAAGAGGGGATGATATGGGAGTCCGTCAGTCAATTTGTATATGGCAGAAGTGTGGGAGATCTCCTCAACCCTTTTTCTCATTAATGACATGTTTAGGGTTCATGCATGACGAAGTGTTAGCATTAAATCTTTCCAATTTCATATCTAGAGAGTAGGAAGGTGGCGGGGACAGGATAATTATCGAAAGTGGTTGGTGGCACTTCAAAATAGGGCTACAAGATACAACCAACATAGGTGAGGACTCGAGGGTTAATGATCCATATTATTTTCAGCACAAAATGAGAGTAGGGATATAATAAAGATATGTACAAAGATATCTCGAATATTGAATAATATAACATAAATGTATCAGAGATGAAACCATAAAAATAGAGATACAGTAATACATAATTTTCTATTAATGAGCGAAAATGTACAAAGACTGTAAAATACGGAGTGAAAGACTCGCTAGAAAGGTGGAAACTTATCTCTAAGAAGAGATGTGACGGTTACTCACATATGTAAGAACACGATTGTTAAAATGAGGCTCTAAAGGAATTTTTAACATAAGTAAAATCCAAAACCCTAACCCTGAAATATGAAAATCCAAAAGGTTTGCGGGCCCTGATGGGGGTAGTTGATACGTTAACTTCCCGAGGGTGTAACTTTTGCATACAATCTTCGTTTCTGGCACTCGATACACCATTGGAAAGGTCTAATCAAGAAGAATGATTTTTGACTGGTCTAGGAAAATTCCTAGACCAGTCAAAAAATAGTTCCTGGTGAAATAACTGGTGAAATAGTTCCTACGGTTGGGAGGAATGCCCCACGTCAACATCTAATTGGTGTAAATTATTATTAAAGTCAAGATTTATGTTTATATGATATGATCCAAAATAGGGCATATATTAGGTCAATTATATATGATATAACCCCAATGAGGGAATATATGGGGTTAAATGTACATATAATGTGTAAATGTGTATGTAATAGGGTCGAGCAAATGCTAAAAATGTACGAATAAACTAGAATCACACACCATGTACAACAATGTGGGAATGGAGCACCACTCCAAGATAGATAAGAGAGATGGGTTACACAATAAATCCTTAAAGAATAGGAGAACCTCCTTCAAATACCAAAATACATTCATGCATCCCAATTCACATCCCTCCGAAATGACTACATGATATTTTTCACACATTTCACATATGGCCCCTTTATTATTAGGTTGACCCTATTACATACACATTTACACATGAAATGTGATTTAACTCAAATATGACCCTCGCGGGGTCATATAATATACATTTAACCCAATATATGCCCCCTTTGGGTTCATATAGTTATATGTGTTTTTGTTGTTAATCATGTGATTTTATGTGTTTAATTTCTATAGATTTTTAATGAATAGATATGCATTTATAATTTGGTTGTTATCATAAATATTTTATGATCTTTCATGCCATTGCGCATGTATAATTTTCATTATAGGATAGGGTAGAACAATTATATGGTATCAGAGTTTAATGGTAAAATGAAGTTGTGGAAATTGGAGGAAAATTCTATGTACCCCACTATCCCAACAGGTATAAGGTATTATGGAAATATTCCCCTGTGTATAGGTGAATATTCCCTTTGATTACAAACCCCTCTACTAAGATATAAAATTACATTTGGACACTACCATTCCTATAGATTCATTTTATCCATTGAAAAAGAGAGAAGGATGGGAAGTATGATGTACCTCGTTTGCAACGTTTGTCCAAGTTGCTCCAATCCACGAGCTCCAAACAATACCTGGAATGGAAAACAAGAAGCAAATGACCATATCATACTCTAATGGGTTAGATAAAATCAATCGATCTATGAAGATTAAGACAAACGTATACAAGAACATGTAAACACATACTTGAAGGAAATAGGCCAAGTATATTAATGATAACTTTAAAAGGAAACTTACAATATCCAGATTATGTTGCAACAACCTCTCCAAGTCCTCCTCATCTGACCATTGCTCGAAAGATACATAATCAAAATAATAATGCTTTGTTAATTTCTACTCCTTTTCACCATGGTAATGCATCCATTTATAGGATTTAAGAGGCTCAACTACCTTGAGTATATTTGAAAATATTTGAGGATGTGGCTCCAATATTTGTGATATCTTCCTTAGATGCATCCCTGGAGTTAGTTTCACGCCAAACTAATCCAATCCATCCATAGTTTTCTTTAGAGGAAAGTGGGATTTCCTCCATGATTCCCTCAACCAAATCAACCCTCCATTAAAGTGAACAACAAATCATTGCAGTGCTCCCCCTGATATGGAAAAGGAGTGTTAGCGCTCCGTATGTATGAGCAGGGGAGGATTGATCTTCCAAAAGATCACCAATATGAATAAATCACTAGTAAAAATACTTGTTTCGACTGTCAGATGATGGGGCTTGTTATTCGAACATGTTTTAGGGGTTGTAGCAAGTGTTTTCATGGTGTCATTTGAGATACGACACTTAGTAAAACATAATGAAAAACATACGACACTTGCGATAATAAAAGTTGGATACTTGCGACAATGAAAGTGAGACACTTGCGACACTGTCGAATTCAGGAATTTTGATGTGTAACAGAATTCCCCCAAAGTGTGAATTCGAAAAATGAATGTTGATGGGTGAAACAATTTGTATATTGTTTGAAACAAGGGTACGGAGTTGGAGAACCTAGTAGAAGCTACAAACAATCATCAAAGAATGTTAATATGTTTTCCATCCCTGAGGTGGGAATACCTATGCTCAGAATACAAATGACTCATATCATGGATGCCAATAAATGCACTGAGGATCCATGATGATATTGACTAAGGATATGGGCACCAAAGATACAATGTGGATACATCCCTCTATGACCTGACTTAATCGTAGCCATGAAAGAATACACAATGGAGCTACGATGTGATAATAACATAGCTACAAACCAATAAAAAGTGGATCTATGTAAAAACATGTATATAAGTCGAATAATCGCCATTGCAACCTGGGTAAAGTGTATATTTATATGAATACTCAACCCAGGGTCTTCGTCCCAATATTATAACAATACGATTCTATCCATGTGAATAGGTGATTTGATGTTGAACATGACATAAACCACTTGACTACCGATCATTGAGGTATACTGTTAAAAAGTGCGAGATAAATCACCATTGATGTCGATGATTCTCAAGGTACTTTTAAAGTACAATCAATCGAATGTGAATTATGAGTTGAAGTCGAACACTCCTGGAATTAGTCGGTCAAGGGTCATTGATGCATACCCATTGTCGAATGTGAGGAGGCCTGACATTGAGGAATGAAGGTCCTAAGGTAGCAATGTGTTCCTAAGTATATATTCTGGATAATTTGTTGAAGTTGACATGAAAATAATCGTTGAAGGAGGGAATTGATGTATCCCCCATAAATCGACAAGAAAATCGTCATAGGAAAGTGATAAGATATAGTAGATGAAAATGGATTGACATGGGTATGGGAACTGGTAACATTATATATGGTTGAATTTTGAGGTGAAGACTTCCCTTGAAGACTAAGGCACGAAACAAGACTTGGAAGCATAGAATCAGAGTGGACCAAAACATAATGCAGCAAGTTCTTGGGGCATTCTTTGGATGGGACAAAGGAGTAGAAAGACTCATAGGATTGGTTTAGTGAGGAGGCTAATGGATTATCCAAGTGTATTGTGAGGTGAAAACAAGTGCCATGTTCAAGAGCGACCATAAGAGTTTCCTTAAAATATCTCAAGAAACTTGAACCACTTCCTTTAATTTTCACCCCATCCAGATAGATGAGTACCACTTTTTAGTTTAACGAGCTAGAGGAGGGTAACACATGATCGATATAACTCACCTTTGATAAGTTCCTATTCCTTTATTTAATAAATTGGAAGAAGTAAGGGTTTGTCCCCAGATAGGCCCTTCAATGTGTAGTTTTGCGAGTCCAAAGAAGGAAAACTCGGTTTTTTTTCATGTTTAGGGAGTTTGAAAATAACTTAAATAAAACTCTGAGGTTGTCCTTTTCTGTGATTTTAGTCTCTGAGGTTTGAAAAAGTATAAAATGATATGATGGAGAACTCTTCTAGACATGATTGACTAGAGAGTTCCTTTTTCGTAGTTAGTTTGTTGGGACCGAAAAAGGGGTAATCTACTACCCAATAGGTGACTCCTCATATTTTAATGAGTTCCAGGTATGACAAAGTTTTCTCAATAGTGTCATAAGATCATAAAAAAATCTCTTCTCTATAATTTCCTACATAATCAAGTTATTCTAGGAAAAATATGTCAACTCTGAAAAATCGACAATAATTTAGGAAAAAATAAAAAATAAATATTATTAATATGAAAAGAAGGGTGTAAATAACTCTATTTGGAAATATTAAAAAGTCAATTAGGGCACAAACAAGTCATTTTCACCTTTCATTTTACCATTTTACCTTTTTCCTTGAGTTTTTTCCCCTTTGGAGTGATTTTTACGGAGTTTATAGTGGGAGATATGGGGGACCATTCACAATTCCGTCAAGACCAGGTTGGTACTCTAACCCTTCTCATTCATTTACATTCTTTTTTTGTTCAATTTCAGTCTTTATTTCATGATTTTGGGCTCCTTAGAAATCCCTAGAGCATAAAATAGGACCAATGCTCTCTTAAGCAATTGATGGGGGCATGTTTTAATATTTCAATGCCCTAGTATGCCTTTTAGGAGAGAACTAGCGCTCTGTGTTTTCTTTCCACAGAATGTTGGGTGCAAAATTTGAATTGTTTTTTAGTTTTTAAGCTATGGAAAACAATTTCCTTTTTTGAAACTTGGCTAATGTTATTTTTTTTTTAATTTGCATGTTTGCATTAGCCAACATGATTGAATGGAAGGAAATAGAACATGGATTCGATAATATGGCCACCTTACAAGACCCTCAAGTGATGGAATCTCTATGAAAATGCAGTTTATTGAAATACTTCAAGCTACAAAATATGAGAAAATAAGTCCTTTTTCTCAAGTATCTGATTGTGTTATGGGATAGCGATGAGAAATCACTCTAGATACAATCTCATATGCTTGAGACTGGCATTGAAGATGTGTATTTACTGACGAGGCTCTCAAATATGGGAGAAACCATCCTTTTTTTTGGACACCGGTCTACTCCAATACCAACAAAGGCATATGTTGCACAATATTGTGTGTCGGGATCATGGTCAGTAGGGGGAAGAATCATCATCAATGATGTGATGGACCTATCTCTATTATCTATCCTCTTTTCTATCAATAAATTGGTGGGAAGCACCAATTCCCATATTGCTTCCAAATCTCATATTTCATATTCTATTCACTACTTGGATCCCAGGATTTTAACTGGAGTGTAGGGTTCTAGAGAAACATCAAAGAGAAAATATCTAGGTTTAGAACATGCAAACATAGGTAATTTGGATACAGATATTTCTTGGTTTCATTATTTCTAGAGTGAATACCATAGATGCAACTGCATGTTGCATTGATAGCATGCCCCACATTCGAGCCATGGATGGAGTAGTGGACGAGTCTTTCACCTCATTTAGGGAATGAACCCTCAACCTTCCGCCTTACCTTTGAATTCTTCGCATGGTGGAGAAGGAATATTGTGGATATATATAATTTTACTTATGTCAATGTTGAATTTAGGGGAAACGTGGATTTAGTGCTCCCTGAAGAGGCACAATGTAACGCATCAGGTAAAATATGAAAGATCATGAACTTGCAACAATGTTTTTTGTTTTTATATGTATATATGTATTTTTTTATTGTACAATGAGGGATATAAATTATTTGTTTTCATCATGAAGGCAGAGGCACGTCACATCCGATAGGTATGCCAACACTAGGACATTGTGGTGATGCAAGAAGTAGCAAAGGTTGGTTTCAGAGTAGGAGGACTTCGTGAGGTGGTGAGGAACCTTCGTGGGTTGACCATGGCTATTCCTTCCATGAGGATATGAGATGTACCCTTACATCTTCAAATATATATAGTCGGAGTGTCTGAAGGCCTTAGTCATCTATTGTGATGAGTGGCCAGAGCGGTTGTGTGTTATGATGAGCATAATGTAGTGCAGTAAGACGAGTAGAGTCTCCTGACACATTAGTCTTTTATGATGATGTCATGGGCATAATGGCCCACTATTTTACGCTACTATGTACCTTTTGGATGATGTATTTTGACACAGTTTTGCTATTTTATATACATGCATATATATATATATATATATATATATATATATATATATATATATATATATATATATATATATGAGTTTTGTGGTGGCTCCTTAATTTTTTCAAATGATGTGATGTTTTTATTTACATGATTTATTTTATGAATGCTTATCTATGTGTAATGTACAAATACAACATATAATTTTCTAATAAGTCTGTAGTCATATTAATTTCTCTCGATATATGTCTATATTCTAAAAATTCAAAATATCTTTTGAGAAGACAAACCCTTCGATGGAGACGTAGAAAAATTGGATTACGAACAATGTATTCATGGTTTAATTGACAGAAAACGAGTTGAGAATAAAGGTTGATAATTATATGAGATATACATAAATAAGAATCTTCAGTTAAAATTCCAATGACGACATGATATTCTGCAACTTTATTGGTTGCACATCCCAGGCAAATTCCTCCTTAATTCAGTAACTCACCAGAGTGGTAGATGACCCAAGATGCAAAAGTGATATTCTGGGTATGTCGACTATTGCCATCCACAAATACAAAATAGATAGGAAAGGATGATGACATCTATGCATGTAAGAACAAACAAAAGTATAAGAAAATTTAAAGAATGGGGAAAAATTCATGCACGCAAAAGAAAAGACACACCAAACCAAACACATATAGTACAATAATGTAAAAAGCACAGATGTAAGATATTCTATGCATAGTACTTATTTAGGTAAACCCCATTTCGGGGCTCACTGAGAGATAATCCATTGTAATCGACTAACTCATAGGTGCCTCTCTATAGTACATTATTCACAATGTATGACCCATGCCACATAGGTTCTAACTTACCTGCACCAAGTTTGTCATGATATTGGTCATAGACTAGGATCAAATATCCTTCTGTGAAAGCGTGATGTTGAACAAACTTATCATATTGAGTCTTGATGCAATTTTGATATGTCTCTTTGATGAGAAAAACATCACGATGGGTTTCATCCAACTTCATTAGATATAAAAATCATTCTTCTTTGATCGAAGTATGGGGTAGGAGTTATATGGTTAATTTCAGGAATGGAATCTCACATTCAATAGGAAACACTACTTCCAACCCATATACTAACTGAAAGGGTGTAATCTCGTGGCAGTTTTAACTGAAGTCCGATAAGACCAGAGTGAAAAGAAGAGCTCCAAATTCCAAGAGGTTTTTTTCACTCCCACCATGCGTTGAAGCATGGTCTTCAGGACTTTGTTGATGGATTCAATTCAACTTGTCCATTTTCCTGAGGATAGAAAGGGGATGAATTTTCATGACGAAAACCTAACTTGGTGCATAATTCACCCATCATCTGGTTTTGTAAATGGGATCCATGATCAGATACAATATCTTGTGGTACTCTGAAGTGAGTGATGATGTGATTGAACATGAAAAGTGTTGTAGGTCGGCCATCATTAAGAAATGTAGGCATAGCCTCAACCCATTTAGTGAAATAATCAACTGCGATGATAATATAATTGTGCCTGCGGCTGAGGTAGGATTACATTGCATGAAATCGATACCCCATTTTACAAAGGGGATGATGGAAACAATTGGATGGAGTGGAAGTGGGTGGGTACATTATTTCTTATGAAATATTTGACAGTGTGGGAAGTTTTTAATGGCCTTAATGCAGTCTTTGAGTATGGAAGGCCAAAAATAACCGACACGTAATAGTTTTTGGGTTGTAGCCATCCTAGAAAGATGACCGCCACAAGGTCCAAGGTGGCAGTCATTTAAAACTCATTCAACCTCTTCATGGATTAAGAAACGTCGTAGAACATTATTGATATCGTGGCGATACAAAGTGTCTCCAATGATATGGTAGTACTTTGAATGGTGTCTAATGCAACATCATTTGTCACGTTAAATGCTTTGTTGGAAGCATTGGGTTTGGAGATATAGAAGAATGTATCCATACCATGGATCAGACGTACTAATGAGGAACATTGATTCATCGAGAAGAGAATCATTAGGCTTAGTATTCTCATCATTATGGGGAAGATCGCAAATTAATTTTGCAAAAACCAACGATTTCTTATCTTTGGATTTGGAAAACTCGAGATCGAATTCTTGGAGAATGACAAACCATTTGGAATATTTACCCCATGTACTTGATGATTCAAGATGTGATACATGGGGTTCGAGTCAACAATGATCATGGTAGTGCGAAGAAAAATATAATGGCAAAATCTTTGGACAAAAATGACTGTTGCCAAAGCCAACTTTTCAACATGTGAATAACAAAGTTTAGGACCTGAAAGGATTTTACTTAAATAGTATATCACATGTTCGATGCCATCATCATCATCTTGTACTAACACCATGGATATAGTGGAAGAAGAGGTAGCCAAATAAAGGATGTAATCTTTCACATAGTTGGGGGGATGTAATAGCAGTGTATTTGTTAATGCATTCTTGAGATCATCAAATGAGCATTGAGCAGTTGCATCCCAGATAAAAGGTGCATCTTTCTGCAACAATCTCATGAATTCTTTAGTAATTTCGACATAATTGCATATAAAACGTCGAAGAAAGTTTGATTTCCCTTGCAAACTTTGTAGTTGGGTAAGATTGTTGGGAGGAGGTAAAGAGAGAATAGATTTGAATTTTAAAGGATTCACCCTAATCCCATCTTTGGACACTACGAAGCCGAGGAGTATCTCTGATTCAACAGTGAAAATTCATTTATGGGGTTTCAATTGTATGTTGTAATACCTACATTTAATAAATATTTCCCTTATATGACCAATATGATCATGTCAATGAGTCGAGTGAGATGGAAAGTCATCGAGATAAGTTTCAACAATATGTTTGATGTCATGGAAAGCATACAACATATCCCTCTGAAACATGGCCCCAACATTTTTAAGGCCAAAAGGTAATTTATGATAGGAAAAATTTCACCATGGGAGATGAAGCTTGATTTTTATTGATCAACGGGTAGAATATTGATCTAGTTATAGCCAGAAAATCCATCATTAAAAGAGAAAATGACACTTCCAACGCAATTATCAGTAATTTGGTCAATAAAGGGCGTAGGGTAATTGTCCTTTGGACAAGCCTTATTTAGATCCCTATAATTGACACAAACATGGAATGTTGGAAACCCATTCGATCATAGGTATGGGATAAATAAAACCATACTTTAGTAAATTTTCTACTTCGGCCTTGATTGCTACAACTTTCTTGGGATTAACCGGGTGAATTTTCTCTCTTATTGGTTTAACTTTTGGATAATTTTTTATTTCATTCACAATGATCGAAGGATCGGTCCCTGCCATTTCTTCATAGCTCCAGGCAAAGATGTCACAAAATGATTTAAACAAGGCGATGTAAGTTTCAATCTCTTCAATTGAACAATTGGCACCTAGTTGCATGTTTTCCACAATACCTTCTTTTGTGGATATGTCAACACTGATTTTTTGAGATATGTTTCCCAAATTTCCCTCAGAGATTGTATCTTGAGTGAGTATCATATATTTTGGAGTGTCGATGATATCGATGGGAAATATAGATGAAATATATTTCTCAATCTCATCCAAACTGGGAATAAAGGATGAACGGTGGTGGTTTTCATCCCATGGTGCCTCCTTGATACTAAACATTTCCATAATGGATTCATCATATGAAAAAATCCGTAGGATGTAATCGAAAGTGGAGGAGAGGGAAGCTAACCAAGATGGTAGTGAATGGGAATTATATGCTATTATATGTTGGTCTTTAGGTGAATGAGAGACATATTGAATAGCGTTGTACTCGGACTCTATAGGACTAAGTGGTATAGAGTCACCTAGTAAATCGAATTCTAAGGGACTAGGTATGATCCATGGATCAGATGATTCGAGGGTCTAATTTACTATAGTTGAAATCATATTAACCATTGTGATATGTTGCATGGTTGGAGGAAGAGGTGTTGGGAAAGTGACCATGAGCGAAGAATATTTTAGTATACCTACCCCTAAACTTTCATAAGTAATCTTTGAATACCCCAAGAATGGAATATTGTTGGTTGTTTGAGTGAAAGCATCAGAGTTGCAGTAATCTAACTAATCGATGGTAACTATTTTTCCTTGATGAGGAAATTGGCACATCGAAAGACTGATGAAGCGACAACAGTCATATCATAGAACCAAATTCTTGCTAACAACAATTTATAATTGAGGGGAGTGTCGACTACTTCTACATCGAAGGAAATAGTTTCCCCCCCTAGTTGAATGGATATAGATTTTAACAATCCATGAGTTTGGAAACCTCTTCCATCAAATGATTTTAACATGGTGGGAGATTGATTAATACTAGGTGATTTAAGGCCTTTCCATCAAGATAAGGACATGAAACATGTTGATTCTCCCTCATCTAAGATCATGCGATGAATATGTTGATTATGGACAACGACATAAATTTGGAAAACAAGTTGGTGAGAGAGTTGTGATTTAAAATTATCTAGATTGAATGTGATATTATTTGATGAATCAGGATCTATGGCTTCGATGGATTCCAAGAGAGTCCTACATTGTCTAGGGTAGGGTTGTAGAAGTTCAAGAGCCGACATGGCACAAGGTGCTTGGGCCAAATATTCAACAATGTTGTAGTTTTGGGTAGCACGAGAGTTAGGATTAAAATTTGACTTTCTGATTGTGCTCTTGGGTGGACGTAAGATAGAGAAAAAATTTGGTTTCTCAATCAGGAGAGGTCTAGATGGAGGGGTAACTTAAGTGGAAGGTGGATCAGTCACAATTCTATTAGTTACGCTTTCCTTACTGGGTTTAACTTGTGGTGTGTCATATGTCATAGTGTGAGTGGTTAAATATACACCATTAAACATCTAAATGTGTGCACTTGATGAAGCATCCTCGTTAGGAGGATGGCCTGGGTTGCCTCCTTACAGAGGTGCAAGATTGTTTCCAACTAGTGACTGTTGTTGTGGAAAAGGATGCATCAAGATAGTGGGTTGAGAATTTCCTTTGAATAATTTAGAAACTTCTTCCCGATGGGCATAGTCTCATGTGTAATGATATTCAACACATATGAGACATGGAAATTTCGATTTGTGTTGTGTTTTATTTTTAGTAGAAGGTGGTTATGGTTGTGTTTTTGTATTTTCAGTTTGATTATTATTTTTCTTGGGTTTATTCTTATTTTTCTTCCCCCCCCCCCCNGTGGAGTCTATACTATAATCAAGGCATTTATTGAATTATTGGTTGTTTCAGTCGATTGTGAACCAGACTGGTTTTGATGGAATCAATAAAACCATCTGAATGAGCGATGGAGGATGGTTTTGATGGATTGGTTAATGTGCGGGGAGCGTTTGGGATAAATTCATACAAATTACCAGATTAGGAATAGAGTAGATCCAAATAATGGGCATGAGTGATGGCTTCCTCTTTTGTGACTACATCACC
The DNA here is from genome assembly GCA_009831015.1 of Picea engelmannii. Lineage (NCBI taxonomy): Eukaryota > Viridiplantae > Streptophyta > Pinopsida > Pinales > Pinaceae > Picea > Picea engelmannii. The sequence goes on from ML783645.1 coordinate 530,294, forward strand.
CATGGTTACATCATGAGAAATATGAGGTAATAGATATTTTGTGAACCATTCAACCAACAACTAGTCGGGAATGGTTGCTTTGACCAACCGTCATCGTCATCTCCATTCATGAATATGATCAGAAATATGTACGGAGTTGGTCTAACGAAGGGAGGTTAAGAGTTCCATTCCAATTTCATATCTGATGGGTAATTGGAAATGGGTGCGGAAAGCCATGGAAATTGTATTGAAATCTTGAAAATTTATTTGTTATAACTCAATGTACCATTTAGCTGCTAAACTCATAAGTGTACGATGGAAAATATGAAAATAAATAGAGTCATAGATCAATGAGTTTGATGAAAACCACAAATGAAACGTCATGATGTGGTTATAAGGGTCTTCTTCAGGTTTATCGTCAAATTTTGGAATATCAGAAGGTAATTTGGTTGGAATGACTTGAAAAAAAGGGGAGTTTAATATGGGATCGTTTGTTAATATCAACATATACGATAGATCTAAATTAGCTAAGAAAGGTATTTTTCTATTGCCTTGAGGATGGTACTAGTGTGGCATAGGAACACTATTAGGACTGTAAAATGGTTGTGGTGGATAGTTCTATCCAGCAGGTCCTTCAATATGTTGTTGTTGTGTATTTTGAAAAACAAAAGTGGGATTCATTTTTGAGGAATTTGCATAAAATGGGAAGGAAAATCCATTTGGCCCTGGGGAGAATAACCAATGTAACCTAGGGGAAGATATCTAGCTTGACCTTGAGGCGGGTAACCAGGTTTCTCCTAAGGAGGGTAACCAGGTTTACCTTGAGGAGGGTAAGTGGCTTTCCCCTGGGGAGGAAAGGATGATTGGCCTTGAGGACCGCAAGTAGGATTCAGGCCACCTGGGAAGGGTTGTCCAAAATATAGTCTAGAAATATTGGTATTTAGGGTTACTCCTTGCGAGTTGGGATTGGGATATCCTCCCTAATATGGTTGATTAAAAGGTCCTTCCTGGGATGGTCCCTAGGAGTGTTTTGGGTTCCCAAAAAAATAAGTTTTAAATTGTCCTCCTATCATAGGTTGGGTAACAACTAGGATTTGTTCGGTGAATGGGAGTTTCCCCCAAATCGATATTTTTCTACTGAAGGAATGCTTTCCCCCATTTAGGATCTTTCCACTGAATGTGGGTTTCCCCTTGGTTGATATTTGGCCACTCACAGAGGATTTCCCCCCAATAGGAACTTTTCCTATAGTCAAGTTTTGTTGTATGACATGGGTTTTCATTATTTTATGTGAAGGTGTCCCAACAGGATTTTGTGGTGTGTATGAGGTTGTTCCTTGAGCAAGGATGGTAGGTTTAACTATCATGGTACTTTGCAAATGACTAGGTACTACAAAACCTGTTTCACTTGCTAGTTGTCCTAAGGTGGTAGCAGTATTGATTTTTTGTCCGATAGGATGGTCAACGGACTGAATCAATGGTCTTGAACCCACACTAGCGGTGACATATGTATGTGGAGGGTTAAAGAGTGGTCGAATAAAATTAAAATTTTCATAAGATCACGACCCAATGGAGTTATCTATATAGGAAAAACATGATTTTGTTGTGGATATACCATTTCTGTAGAGCAGAAAAGGGTAGTATATTATTCATTGAAATTGGGTTCTTCAGGTTCCATATCACGTTCTTCGTATGGTCTTTATGGCAGCCTAGGATAATATTTAACGAAAATATTTCTTGAGGTGTCTACTTAGAGAAGGAATGGATCGTGAGGGTTTTTCAAAGTTGGGTTTGTAGGAGGGGTAGGACCTTCATGGACTACTACTAAATCTCCCTTGGGATTTCCAATCAAAGGAGTAGAAACACTCCCTATTTCTGAATATTTTTCGACCTCTTCATGGTAAGTGTCTTCAGGTGAGTTAGGAGGTATGGTTTCATAGCCTTCTTGTGGAAACCCTTGCATCCTACGTGATCTATGAACACCTTTATCATCCACAATAGCGATTTTAAGGATTACTAAAGTAAAAAAACAACATTCTTTAAAAAATCTAGAAAACCAACAAGCAAAACAATCACACTTCTCTCAATGAATGCACTAGTTGGTGATGAAATCCAACATTGCATGAATGCACTACTTGGTGATGAACACACTTGGTGATAAAGGGTCTAGGATTGAGTAGGTGGATCAGTTAGGTTAGTGGCCTTCTTAACAGACTTATGCCTTCATTCAAGTTCCTGCATGGTTTTACCCATGGGTTACCCTCCAAGGAGCCCGAGTGAGTTTGAACAACTTTTGATCCAAGTAAAATGAAGATTTCCCTTCATTTTCACCTCGTGTAAGGACCCTAAATATTATGGACACTAAGGATACCAACTTGGAGTCATCCTTTGGGTGGGTACAATCGAGAGTTGGGTATGTATGTATGGGTAGGATATCAAGTCCAAAATTCTTCAAGAGAACGGAGGATAAATGGACCGTTAAACTCCAACTGACCCCGAACAAATTCAAAATTCACGAAGCTCCGATACCAAATTAAAATAGTTGATTCTCAAGAAGAACCCCAATATATGATCATTCCACTACGATTGGTTAAGCCTCAGAGAGATAATCTCCATTTCTCTCCCGCACTCGACCTCGATTTTAACCCATGTGTGAGAGGGGGATCCCAACTATGTTTATACAAAGGTTAGATTTTCTCTCCCTATCACAAGATTCTGAGTTTGTCTTGAATGCTTTGGAGAGTTAGTCTCGTAGTCTATTCCAAATATCTAGTCCTAGTCTATTGTTGGTGTAAAGATCTAAAAAATAAAAGTTTCTATTTCAATTTTAATTAGTTCTTATTTTTGTGGTTGTTTTTTACGCAAGGGTGAATGATGGTGAAACTGATGATGTTTGAGACTTGACTCCACAAGAAGGTAAAAATAATGATATGAAAATCTTATTTTCAATGAACTACTAGTTACAGGAAGGAGAAGAGTTTATTTTATTTACGTTACTAACAAACACTCAAAAATGGAAAATTTTACGCTATTTGGTTCCCAAACAGGAATTCACACAGTTTCCAAATTATCACAAAAACTTCTTAATATCCAAAACCAATGCATATAAATACTTCTTTGTTTGATTGTGAATGAAAACTATGATGTTCGTCTAATGCTTCATTCTTTCACTAATAATGAAAAAAATTAACTATGGTGATCGAAAATAGTATGAAGCGAAAGATCAAACAAACAAACATAATCTCAACAATAAACAAGAGACCAAAAGAAGAACAAATATCAAATTGTTCAATCAAAGATTCAAAAACATTAAGAAATAAAAAAGTCATACTTAATAGTCTTCAAGAATCGAGTAAGAGATAAAAGAAAAATAAATCAATAAGCCTATGCTCAATAATATTTCTTGTCAATTCCTCTAAGAAATCAGATATTTGAGAAGAGTGGAAAAATTAAAACAAATATGAACGAAAAGGGTCGATTTTGCAATCAAGAAAGAAAACACAAACTCAATAAAGACTAAAAATAAGGAACGGAAACAAGTTTCTAATCAAACAAGAGCCAAGATCAGACAGAAAAAGTTTTGAGTTAGAGAAGGAGATCCAAAGACTAGACCCAACAAGAAAGAAACCCTGAATATTTTCAAAATGAGGAGATCAAAACTCTGGTAACCTGGACACCAGAGTGCTACAATGCTCCCTAGAAGTATCTGGGGGAGCGTTGATAAGAAACAATACTCTGGATTGACCTGTAGGGGAGTGCTAGTTCTAAGGAAGGTTTGAAAAAATCTCAAAAATATCAGTAACTCAGGAAATTTCAGTAAGAGGCTATGTGAGACAACTAACAAAGACAAAGGAGATGAAAAATTCATATCAAATGAACAAGTAGGATCTAAGGATAGGTAAAAGTCTCAGATGAGCCAAGTGATGAAAAAATGAAAGTTCCTCCCTATTGGAGTCTCCAATTTATGTTACTAAAATATTCCCCTGCAGACAAGTGAACTCTCGCTTGGATTACAGACCCCTCTACCAAGACATAAAATTACATTTGGACACTACCATTCATATAGATTCATTTTATCCATCGAAAAAGAGAGAAGTATGATGTACCTCATTTGCAACATTTGTCCAAGATTCTCAACTCCGCGAGCTCCAAACAATACCTGCAATGGACAACAATAAACAAACAATTATCTACTACTATAATGGATTAGAAAAATCAATCGAACTATGGATGATCCAGGTGGATCCAAAACCGCTCGAAAATACTCAAATGCAAAAAAGGAGGATCTAGGAATGACCCAGAAGTCTCAGAAGGGTTCCTAGGCTCAAAAAATGCTTAAAAATCAAAGTTCTCAGAATTGGTTGAAACCAATGCCATTGCGTCCAGCTCGTTCTCCCTATTCTGGCCATATATTTACTTTTTCAAATGGAGCTCGTATGAAGAAGTTATGACACTCTGAAGTTTTTCGAAAAAAAATAAAAAAATTAAACAATCAATAGGCCGTATTGATGACGTCAACAATATGGATGTTGATGCCAGCATGGCATGTGGCAGCTTGAGGAAATGACAAATGGCATGCTGTATAGATGATGACATCATCTGTACAGATGATGACGTCAGTAGGGTGACGAGTTGTTAGCCAATGAGAGGCTGGCATGTGGCCCAATCAAGAGGAGCCATGTGTCACCTTCTAGAAGCCCAACAGCTTGGCTGATTCAGCCAAATCTGGCGGATTTCTGCCAAATATGGCGGTTACCACCAAATCTGGAGGAGGTTCTCTAAGTTTGGCGAACTGGTTAGTGGCTCTACTTATTTAGTTGGGCACGCAAAATGAGGCAGGATGAAGTTGGCAGAGGCTGCATTGGAATCTGTGCCAGGAGGTGTCCCAGATGACCTGCTTAGAAATAGATCGACTTTATACTCAAAAGTCACAGAATTTCGAGAGGATTCCGAATATGTTATCTGTTTCTTCATCAGAGTAGATGAATAGAAAAGTGCCTCCAGAGGGCGAGTTCGCACGCTTTTCAAGACTGTACGGATCTGACAGGTAGATACTGCATTGGAATCCGTTCCAGGAGGTGTTCCAGGCGAATTGCTCAGAAATAGATCGACTTTATACTCAAAACTTGCAGAATTTCTAGAGGATTCCGAATATGCTATCTGTTTCGTCATTAGAGTAGCCGAACAGAAAAGTGTCTCGCGAGCCATTTGAGCGAGCCAAACATACTCGAGTTTACAGTCAAAAGTTGTAGAATGACATTTTCCAGACACCTATGATGTTTGTTTCTGCCCAGAATTGCAGATCTGAAAGTTGTTTTTTGGGAGCTCTTATGTAAGCCTTTCTTTGTAATTTTTTTAGCATTTGAGATTAATTAAAGAGCGGTCTCACTGTTGGAGTGGACCCGAAGACATAGCTAGGAAGTCTCGTGAACTCCGTTACCAATTATTGTTCATAGATGGTTTTCTTACATGTTTATGTGCTCATGTGTTTGATGGATGTTATTTAATTTTGCATTACAAAAATGGTTAACAGTTAAAAATTCACATGCAAATAATGGTTAAAAGATCTTGAATTTTAGATCAAGTTAAATTTCAGTTCAAGTTAGTATCAGAGCGAGGTTAACCGTTGCTTTATGAGTTGATGTTAACAAGATCCAAGCTTCAACGTGGTGAAGGAGATATTTAAGAGTTCAATCCAAAGATTGGATCAAGAAGAGGAAGGATGTCTTCACCAAAAGGAGAAGAAGCAATTTCTTCTATCCCTTCTGAAGGGGAATTTCTGAAAGCTTTCATGAGAATGCAAATGATGGTAGTGGAGCTCTATCAAGATCGAAAGAAAGGTTAACAAGGTGGACCATCTCATACAGAAGATAGAAAAAAAAGAGGTGGTGAGAAACCCCCTAAAACCCCACCAACTTCTCCATCTCTTCTTGATGGTTCTATTCCTTCTCCATTTGAAAAGCAAAAAAAAAAAGTTGATCTTAATATGCCTCATTTAAAGCTTGATATTAAGTTTGAATTACCTATGTATAATGGAGAACTTAACGCTGAAAAATTGGACAATTGGATCCGTCAAATTGAATTTTATTGTAGGATTCAAAAGTTTATTGAAGTTGCTGTTAAAATTCAGTTGGCTTCTCTCCAACTTGGAGGGACTGCTCTCATTTGGTGGGAGATAATATCTCAAGAGGATCTTGCCACAAAAGGAAAAATCGTTTCCTCTTGGTATGAGTTCATTTTAGCACTTAAAAAACAATTTTATCCATTAGGGTATATGCAACAAGCTATGATGGATTGACAAAATTTGAGACAAAGTAAGGGACAAAGTGTGCAAGAATACACACAAGAATTTTGAAAAAGAGCATTGGTACTTGGTATACCTTTCTACACTCAGGAAACTCTTCTCAAATATATAGGAGGATTGCATAGTTATTTACGTCATATGATATTGATGTTTAATCCGACTAACCTTGATGAGGTATGTGTTCAAGCAAATCACATTGAGTCAAAAGGGAATAGTGTTCATGATGTTTCTTTAGTTGAATTCATCCAGGCAAAAGAAGGCAAGGAAAAGTGGAAAGTTAAACATGCAGCTACAATGAAGAAGGGTGATGAGAGACCTACATGCTCGCATTGTCAAAATCAAGGGCATGAAGAGGCAAAGTGTTGGAAGCTACATCCTGAAATGAAACTGAAGTGGTTTAAGGATCGAAAGGGGAAGCAAACAACCATGGTTATCATTGAGGACCTTGGATCATATTCCGAGGATGAAACAAAGATAACAATCGTAGTTCCATTGCACATAGAATTGAATGTTCAGACCATAATAAATTAAAGGCAATGGATTAGAAAAATGTTGCATTGCAAAACAATTATGCAACATACCCTCCACAAGGGCACCCATAAATGAGACAATATGAACCCTTGATATGTCAATAACCCCATGCTTAAAATTATTCCCCAAATCCACCTCATACTCATCACATGATATAGATAAGGTCTTCTTCAGAAACATTCCTTAACTTGGGGATTGGCTTACCCAATAGGGAACCATGACACCCCTCCCACACCTAAATTTGGAAAAACTTATAAGGTCTTTGAGCATTTGTTTAATTTGAAAAGAGGGGATTTTATTCACATGTTTGGGTGTTTCTTATATTAAATGTGTCTTACTTGGCATGATTCATGTGAATTGTGGACACTTGGAGGGTGTACTTGTTTGGCTTTGTAGGACCTTTCCCATGGGATAGATGTTGGACCTTGCATGTGGAAGACCATGGATGTTGAGTATTGAACCTGGAGGATAGAGAATGTTTCCTTTGGAGGATCCTCAACATCACTATAGGATGAGGTTTCACCCTTCTCCACTTGGACATTGGAATTTGGAGGCCTAGGACATCACTTCTTATTGCCTGACATCACCTTGAATGGCTACAGTTTGATAGATGAGATGGTTCTGAAGGTCGCTTGACATGAGGAGGCCAATAGCATGACACTTTGGAAAATGGGAGCATGACACATGGCCTTTGGAAGCCCATTGTCTCCATCCTCATGCTTTTTGTTTCATATAGAGAGCCTACGTCACCATTCTAGGGCATGACGTCACCCTTCTAGGGTTTTATTTCATGTAAAAAACAAAAATTCTTAATGTAAGGGAAAGTTAAATGGGTTGATCATCTTATATTTTATCATTGACAATTTATGTGGACAAATAGGTCAAGGTACCTCAATATAAATAAATCACCTTATTTCATTTTATCATCACATTTTTCTCACCTTTGTGAGAGACTAAGTCTGAAATTTTCTCGCTCTTGGGTTATCTCTCTCTTCTACACTAGTGTGGTAATCTTGGTTGTTCAAGTGATGGATCTTCTTTACTTATTTTTGAATGGTATTACTGCAATTAGGGTTTACACTCTTGGTATCTTGGTGAATTAAGTAATTTTTTGCAATATTGTTTCCCGATATTAATATTTTATGGTGAAATCTACGTGTTCATGCTAGAAATATTGTTTGGTAAAACCCTAAGAGAGGATCATAAGTGCTTCCTCCTCTCACAAGGTTAATCTTATCCAAAATTTGTGAAGAATTACTAGCTAGGTTTAGATTCATAAATCCCCAAAGTGCTATTACTTTAGGATTTTGACCCTAGATTCTTGATTGTGATCTAATTGAAGTACCTAAGAAGGGAGAAAAGGTTGCTAGAGCCCAAAAGTTCTTGCACTCTAGAAATCCTTCTCCTCAAGGTTTATACCCTAAGGCCCTAATGTGATAGCACCTTAGATTTTAATCCCTACCTCTTAGTCTTTGCTAAGATTCATCTCCAAAATTTATTTCATTTTTGTTATAAAGACTCCATAACCCTCAAAGGAACTAATATTTAAGCTCTCTTATGGTGAAAGTGATAAACAAACACTTCATTTCAATTCTCTCAAACTTCCTACTAACTCTACGAACCCTAACTTAAGTTAATTGACTAATAAACTTTCTTCTGTTGAAAATTTTAACATACTCTAATTTGTTGCATACATTTCTCTAATAGTAGTATAGCATGCTCATAAATTGCTTGAAATAACCAGATATTAATCTATTGGATATGTGCTAAGTCTTCCTTGTCAATTGATGCATTTCTGAATCTAACTCTAGGGTTGCATCTAAGGAAGATATCACAACTATTGGAGCCATATCCTCAACTTATTCCAAATATACCCAAGGTAGTTGAGCCTCTCAAAGCCTATAAATGGAGGCATTCCCATGGTGAAAAGGAGAATAAATCAGCAAAGCATTGTTATTTTGATTGTGGATATTTCGAGCAAGGGTTAGATGAGGATGACTTGGAGAGGTTGTTGCAATATCAACTGAAGATTGTAAGTTTCATTTTAAAGTTATCATTAATATTCTTGGCCTATTTCCTTCAATTATATGTTTACATGTTCTTGTCTATGTTTGTCTTAATCTTAATTGATCTAAAATTTAACTTGCTCTAAAATTCAAGATCTTTTAACCATTATTTGCATGTGAAATTTTAACTGTTAACCATCTTTGTAATGCAAAATTAAAGAACATGAATCAAGCACATGAGCCCATAAACATGTAATCAAACCATCTATGAACAAGAATTGGTAACGGAGTTCACCAGACTTCCTGGCTACGTCTCTGGGTCCACTCCAACAGTGAGACCGCTCTTTAATTAATCTCAAATGCTAAAAAAATTACAAAGAAAGGCTTACATAAGAGCTCCCAAAAACCAACTTTCAGACCTGCGATTTTGGGCAGAAACAAACATCATAGGTGGCTAGAAAACGTCATTCTGCAACTTTTGATTGTAAACTCGAGTATGCTTGGCTCGCTCAAATGGGCTCTGGAGACACTTTTTTGTTAGGCTACTCTAATGATGAAACATATAGCATATTCATAATCCTCTTGAAATTCTGCAACTTTTGAGTATAAAGTCGATCTATTTCTGAGCAGGTCGCCTGGAACACCTCCTAGCATGGATTCCAATGCAATCTTTGCCTGTCAGATCCATACAGTCTCGAAAAGCGTGTGAAATCCTCCTCTGGAGGCACTTTTCTGTTCGTCTACTCTGATGAATAAACAAAGAGCATATTCGAAATCCTCTCGAAATTCTGCAACTTTTGAGTATAAAGTCGATCTATTTCTGCGCTGGTCGTCTGGGACACCTCCTGGCACGGATTCTAATGCAACCTCTGCCAACTCCATCCTGCCTCATTTTGCATGCCCGGCTAAATAAGAAAATATGCTAACAAGTTCGCCAAACTTAGCAAACCTCCTCCAAATTTGGCGGTAACTACCAGATTTGGCAGAAATCCACTAGATTTGGCTGAATCCACCAAACTGTTGGGCTTCTAGAAGGTGACATGTGGCACCTCCTGATTGGGCCATGTGTCAGCCTCTCATTGTCTGACGACACATCACCCTACTAACGTCATCATCCGTACAGATGACGTCATCATCCGTATGGCATGCCATGTGTGATTTCCTCAGGCTACCACGTGTCATGCTGATGTCGGCATCCATACTACTGACGTCATCAGTTCGACCTGTTGACTGTTTGACTTTTTTTTCGCAGTGTTCGAAAAACTTTAGAGTGTCATAAATTCTTCATACGAGCTCTGTTTGAGAAAGTAAATATATGTCCGAAATTGGGAGAACGAGCCGGACACAATGCCGTTGGTTTCATCCAATTCTTAGAACTTTGATGTTTGAGCATTTTCTGAGCCTAGGGACCCCTCTGAGACTTCTGGGTCATTTCTAGATCCTCCTTTTCTACATTTGACTATTTTCGAGTGGTTTTGGATCCACCTGGATCACACCTCCCCACTGAAAATCTTTTGGACCACAAAAAGCATGAAATCATTCAGAAAATAAGTGAGGACATGTTTGTCTCACTTGTCCTGTATCACCTATCCATTCCTCCTAGAACTTGTACATATGACTCAACAATACAACAATCAACACTGCATTGACATTGTTAAGTACATTAATCACATTCTTAATCACATCTTCATTCAACATTGTCGGACCTAACCACATACTGTTGATAAGTAATAAGCTGAATATAAGCATTGAACATGTGAAAGAAATTGTACCCGAACCATGCTGACTTTTAACCATAGAAACTATAAACCAAAAAAGGTGTATTGTAGTGAAATGACACTTCCTTTTCATGCTTAGGATTCTTTTCTTCCTTACATTGTATAGACATAAGTCCCAAATTTCGACTTGCATTAACAACCCTTTTTAATTGTTGTGTAGTGCTCAATGATTTGTCATTTTTGAATGAATGTGAATGCACTATGTACTCAATTCCTTCTTTAAACAAGTGATACTGATTATGTTCTCGATAGAAGATCATTTTTCGATCATATAAGTATGGACTACCCAACACAATTCCACAGATATCTTGTGGGACCACATCAAATTCAACCTCATCTACAAACTTAGATGTAATTGCAAACTTTAGATCACATTGTTGTGTTACTTGTAATATTTTATCTTTGCATACCCAACCTAATGGATAAGGTTTCTTATGTGGTTTTGTTGTTAATCCCAATTTCTTAACTACTTCTTCTGAAATAAGATTAACTTGAGATCCACTATCTATGAGTGTGTCAACCTTTGTTTGTTTTGTAATCACTCTTATATGAAACAATGCATTCCTCTTTCTATCCTTAGAATTGTCATCATTTTTAGAAGTAGAAGCACATGAAGAACCAATGTTAGCATCATTATCAACAATAGATTTACCTTTTAAATAGCACCGCAATGCCAGTTCAATTTAGGAACACATTTAGTGCCATATGCACTGGAAATTAAAAGACATGGCAAATGCATTCACCCAAAAAGCGAGACATTTATTAATTATGTGTTTTTTTCTTTTTAAAGGTCCTTAATTTTTTATGGAGAAGTGTTTCATTGATCTCATGAAGTTGGGGAAATAATATAGAAGGATAATTTATGGATTTTAACTTTTCCCATCTACAAAACCTCTAGGCCTTTAGTCCCATCCCATGAAATGAGGTACAAGCCCTTCTTGGGGTTAATGAGCCCAAAAACCCAAACCATGTTGATACAAAAGGGAAGAGGTGTGGAAAGTGGTAAGTATGAGTGGGACTGATACATTGACCCTTCAATGAGACCCCCCAATAGTAACCATTTTCCCAAGGGTGACCCACTTACTAGGAAACCATGTCAACCACCAAGGTGAAATTGGGAAAATGTATAATTTCCAAGAAAATGTTTTTATAATTAAGAAAGGAATATTTGCAACACATTCAAATGATTCAAATATTAAAGTGGCACTTACCATGAGAATGGACTTGTTACCTCATGAAGCAAGACCTGTTGTCTTCTAGGAGCCAAGCTAATGTAGTGGATGCTTCTCTACTACCAATGATGATGATGGTGAACTGTGGTGGAGGAGTGGGGCTTTGTTGGATTTGCTATCCATTTGTCTCTTATAACTCTATGTCTTCTACCTGTGGGCCTCGAGACATCATCTTCTTAGTTACCCCTAGGCTAGGGGTAACATCTGGATCCTACATGGGGACATGTGCTCACTGTAGAGCGCATGAAAACCTCATCATTTCCAGGCATGACCTGTGTCTGCACAACTCAAGAAAACTATTGTGATCAAAGGGGTGGTGTAACTCATATGGAAAAAATGACAACTATGAAAAAATAGAGTAAAACTTAAAAAGAAAAAAAATTCAGATATTTTTCTTCTAACATATCAATGCAAATCATATGAATGTAAGATAAAAATATGTAAGGATCCAAAAAAGACAATAATGTAAATCAGAAATATGTATGCAAGTCCAAGAAAAATGAAAACTATACTAGCATGACATGCAAGATGCAACATATATGTAATGGAGGATGGAAATGTGTACCCTGACCTACCTACCCTAATCTATGCTACCTCAATAAGTCAAGTCTCTTCCTGATGATGGGGTCTGAGAGGGTGTCCACTAACAAATAGTGGGCATCCACTTCCTTCTATTGTGGATATATAGTAGGAATCATTGATAGACTTACCTTCAATTCTAATTCTTTGTGGGTGTTGAGTTGGCCCTTCTTTGTATCTAACACCAAGACCAAATATCCTTGTTCATAATCCCATTCTTTGAGATCAATTGATTCTTGTAGTACCCTGGTGTATTTCTTTGAGGGATGGATGTGGGATTCTATTGCAAGAATATCTTCTTGGCTTGGCCTAATCAACAACTCCTCATCACCTCTTTTCAATACTTTGACGAAGCCAACTTCTTTGTCTTTGTACTTGTCTAGTTGTTGTTGATAATCTTCCCTTCTAGGCCATATTATATCACCAATATAATCCTTTTGTGTGAAAATAATATCATCCTAGTATTGGGAAATGTTAGGGACATGGTGAGGGTACTCACCCCCTTTTGGTTCTTTATCTTGTTCCATAACAAGGGGATAGGACTCTACCAAGAAAATATTCCTTATATTTGTTTCATGCAAATGTAACTTCTCCTTACTAGATTGTGTGAAAACTTTGTTAGGACCAAGTTCACTACCCTCGTGTTTTTCGGGTGGACGCTGGTAGTCACTTCCCTTGGGCCATATTACCTCTTCAATGTTATGTTCTTATGTAAAGGGAAGGGTGGCCCAATATTTGGGGAAAGAAGAATATAAGAAGTTTCAATCACTTTGGCTATCTTCATAATCATGTGTTTCAATGCTTTCTTTCATTTTTGTCTTATTATACAAAGTGATATGACCTTGAGCCCCACTGGGATGGTTATATAAGATAATTCTATTTGCAGTATTCCACCTAAATTGGTGGCCCATTTTGTAGATAATAACATTTCTTAAGTTTCAGGTACATCAATGACAACAATATCCATTATGATGGGAAAATTTGTATAGTCATCAATACGGACTTCAAGTCCTTCAATTAAACCACAGACCTCAATACCTCTTGACTCAAATTCACAAACATTCGGATAAGGACTTGTGATCTCCAACCCTAATTTGTTCATGACCTTCAGAATTATCGTATTGACAGATTCCCCAGAGTCAAACATGCAATTGTGAAGGAATAAATCATTTATTTCCAAAGAGACAAAAAATGGTGCCTATTCCTTAGTTTTCTGAAAATGACTAGCTTGTAATGGTATGGGATATTCTTCACGCATCCCATGGTAATTCAAGAAACTTCTTGTCTTCTCAATATAATGTATCTCCAACATCCCATGAATCTTCTTGAGCCTTTGCAAGATATCAACGATATTAATGCTTAGGTCTGTCTTATCATCCCCAGGTGTTGGAGGGGATTTTGGTTTAGGAGATCTAAGTTTATTTGGAAGAGGTTGGGATGCATCCTTAGTGTACACTCGAGACTCTCTAATCCTTGCCCCTGACTCCTCATTCATTCTATGACTTGATTCTTTCCTTCCTGGAGTTTCTCTTGTGTGATATTGGGACACTCTTGGGGAAACATAATAAATATGGAGTCCAGGGTATTAGGAAAATTCACATGATCAGGTCCCCCATAAGTAGTTCTTGGGAATTCATGTTCTAAATGATAATATTTGCATGGTAAGCACCAGGGGCCTTTTCTTAACTTGAAAAATTTGAGGGATCCAAAGTGTTTGGAACCATTTTTTCATTTGTATCTCAAGGTATCCATGCTTGACTATCCCTTTGAGGATGCCCTTTAAAAGGAGGCTTTGGGGCTTGTAGTAGTGATCTTTCCAAATTAGTGATTTTATTCATCACCAAAGTTTGATTCCTAGGGAGGTCATTCATATTCTCTTCACGTTGAGCCCATGGAGTGCTAGTATCTTGAGTGGGATCAACATTGTGTAATTGTTTTGGTTTAGTATCAGCCTTGGCTCTCGAGGCATAGAGAGGTTCTGCTTTGCATGATGAAATATTAGCCTCAATTTTGGCATCCATTCCTTGGGATTCTCGAATGGTTGTAACACCCTTATCCTTGAGTAAACATTTAAAGTGCACCAAGAAAGATTTGAGATAGAGGAAGAGAAGGTAATCCTACCTACGATGATGGCTGCTAGGTATTTGTTGAAATAAATTTTCAAATTTGGCATTAAATTCTCTAACAATTACATTTTTTTGATTTCTTGATTTTGGTAAGTCAATTCAACAACATGCTAGTATCCTCTTTATTAATCCACTCATTAAGAAAGGTTTCCTTGAGTTTATCCATATCATTTATGCTCTTATTAGGGAGACTATCATACCATCTCCTAGCAACATCGACAAGAATGGCCAACAAAATTTTCATTAATAGATATTCGATGTCATCACTCATAGGATTAAGTTGAAAGAAAGCCTAAAAATTACTCATGTTTTTCAGCAGTGGTCACATCATTACCGAGAAACTTTGGAAACCATTTTTCATAATTTGGAGGAATTTTTCAAGGGTATCCTAGGATAGTTGACATATCCAAGGGCTTGAAGAGTTTGGATGCCCATTTCTTTTTCTCCATTCTACGCAAATAAAGGTTTCCATCAAACAAGGACTTCACTACAAGTGAATTGTGGGGAACCCTTCTCTTGCAGGTATTAGGAGGTTTAGAATTCCTTCGCATACTTTTGTGGAGTTTCCAGATTATCAACCCTATATCATCAAAGGAAGGTGAGGACTCACCCTCAATGGATTCTCCAAGCAAACTTTTAGAAATAAGGGATTTAGGGAAAGTATACCAAAAGCTATGTCATTGAGGAGAATTACTCAATCCTCCCCGATAATGGTGCCAAAATGTTATCACATGATTTTTAGTTGTATAAATCCCCAATGCAAGTCCCCAAATATATGTAACTATAGGAAATCATACCACTATCACATTAGTAATAAATCCCCTCGTTTTAGTGATGGAGGAGGTCCACCACAGGGGAGGCTTCCCGGGTGACCTCAAGGGATAAAAGTAGAAATATTTTTAGCAAAGCCTACCAACCCCTCTCTTGATAACCTAAGTCAAGGTCTAGGTCAAGGAGAACTAAGAGGTATATAAGTGTTTGATTACCTACCTAGAGAAAGAACACATATAGCATATATATCTATATCTATATCTATCTATCTATCTATCTATATCTATATCTATATCTATATCTATATCTATATCTATATCTATATCTATATATATATATATATATATATATATATATNATGATTTCCAAGTACAAATAATGTCGGAAATTGTGTTGTCATTGATGTAAAATGTAGAAAGTATTGAATGCCATTGATATCACAATTAGGGGGAGATTGACCATTTTTCAATGATGAAGGCATGAAGATTGCGATGTCAGGTCCAAGTATATAACCTTAACCATACAGGACTCTGAGGAAGAGGAAGCTTTGTGATACAAATAAAACCAGACAAAGCGAGTTGAGAAGGTTCCCACACATTTATATGTCTATGTCTGTTGAATAAATTTCGAAGAGATATCTAATAGGATGTTTAACGACCAGGTTGTAGAGGGTCAAAGGAATATTTGGATAGAACTGGTTAAATTATGGCGAAGGTTCTGTGAATAGAGAAAGTGTGTTTCATTGATCGTTCAACAAGATAAATGATTCAGATGTGAAGATAATGAAGCAAAGGAAAAAATATAATAGCCCACATGCATAAGGTAAATAATCATCGACGAGTTTATAACAAAAGAGTAAAGGCTCTTAGTTTAGATGCAAATGGAAGAGTCATGGAGCTGTCCGAAAGGCAATAGCATTTAGTTCCAGAATATCCATTTGTACGGACAAATGAGATTAAATATTAGATCCATATCTAATCAGATCCACGGACAGAAGAAGTCCTAAATTCGAAATAAGATGTGATCGTGAAATGATTTTGGAGTATTTAGCTCAGGACATATTGAGACACTTTGACGAAAGAAGGTCCAAATCAACATGGACCGTTTATCTATCATAGAAATAGTGAATAAATCTAAATCATTGATTGGATGGAAATGACTCTAAATGATTGTGAGCCATCTTAGATGCCATCTCATTGCCGCATAATCCAATAGACATGGAAGGTGTCCACGTGGTGGACATGACAGACTGAAGTAAGAAATCCATGAGATTAGCCATGTATAATGCATTGCAGAGAACCATGTGTGAAAGTGCCAAGTCAACATGGTGTACAAAAAAGAGATGGAAGTTGTGATGACATAAGCATGAGGTTAGTTGCAAGGTCAATGCCACATGTATCAAAATAATTGATCCATGTGTCATGAAGTATAGAGTCATAGATCCCTTGAAAGGTTTGGTCGGAGAAGATCTTGACCATTGGTCATAGTTTGTTAAATAGATCAGACCATCCATTGGAGTGATATGGTCAGAGTGATATAGTTCACGTTTTTATTTACACTTCGAAGCAAGAGTATCAAAGAATATTCCTTTTCGATACCTTCAAGTATTATCAATCGATGTTCAAAATATTTGGAAAGTTTCATGGCTCCAATAATAGGGATATAAAATAATATTCCTTCTTCAATACTGTCAATCAATGTTCAAAATATTGGGGAAGTTGTATAGCTCCGATGAGAAGGGTATTGAAGAGTATTCCCTTCCTCAAGAAAAGTGTTATCTTGAGAAAAATAAGAAATATGGACCGTTGGTCAGTGTGTGAAAAATATGGAATATCAATTGTAGATCAACATGGGTCCCACTTGACATGCTCATGTATAGTTTGAGTGACAGGAAATAATCGTTGTGCATTTTGAAGGAACGATGATATCAGAGCCATCGATTTTAGACTCCAAGGATAGTTGGATCCATCATAGCACATGGAATTAGAGAGAACTACGTACTCCAACGACAAAGGATTATGAAAGCTAACGACAACCATTGATTTGAGTTGGGGAGATCTCCTTCATTTATCAGAGAGGGTTTGGTCGAAGTGGAGTTGATGAATGGGTTTCAAAAAAGAGGACTTTGAGAGACAATGATAGTCATTGATCTAATATCAAATGGCTATAGTGTGATGAATGTTAGGTACCCCGATGGTATCGAGAAATGGATCACAAATCGACAAACAAGATCAAATGAAGAAATGATCGAATGGTTGTTGTGTGTCAAGATGGTGTTGAGTATTTAGGAACCCTAGTGGTCCCGATATGAAATAATAAATCAACGATTATGATCAAATGAAGGACACGTTAGACGTTGATCAAATGTTTGTTGTGCGTCAATATGGTGTTGAGTGTTTAGGCACCCTGGTGGTCCCGATATGAAATAATAAATCGACGATTGTGATTAAGCGAAGGAAACGTCGGATGGTTGATGTACATTGAAGTGTTATAGAGTGTATTGGTACCCCAATGATCCCGATGAGCATGATTATAAATCAATGAACAAGATTGAATCCAGGATGAGATTTGACATCTTTTGAGCATCAAAGTTGTGTTATGTGGTTTGTGAGTAGATCACGTAAAATGAAAAGGTTTAGGGCCCGATTTTGAGGAAGAGGCAAAGGGACTCGAATCTGACCCCATGGATTTATTTTTGTAGACAAATACATAAGTACACGATTTGTATAAATAAAGTACCTAAATTTGTTTTGGGTGTGTGGAAGAAATGAAGAAATAAGTGTAAGGAGAATAGAGGCTCTGAGGTACGCATGAAATCATGGAATAAATGAATATGATATTTGTTTTGATGACATAGATGATGAAGCATGTTGGAGAGGGCTTCTAAAGAAAACTACAAATTACAAATTTTTCAGGGTGGCAGGCTGGAGAAAGGAAGGGTATTGGTGTCTCCTATAGGTTGGTGCCCATTGCATGAGTTGGTTCTCAACAAGGGGATTGGTTTCCCATGCAGGTTGGTGCCTGCAAAAATTATTGTATATTGGTGTTTGATGTAAGTTGGTGCTTACAAATTTTTATAAAGAATTTTTTTGTGGTTTTCTCCCATTTGGGTTTTCACGTTAAATATCTGTGTATTGTGAATTACATGATTAACTGTTGGTAAATAATATATTATGGTTAAAAATAAACCTTGTTAAAATAAATTAATTATTATCATGTAACACTAAGTCACCCCCCTCTCACTATTCCAACAATTGGTATCAGATAAGGTTCCTTCAAGAACATCCTAATCATTGGAAGGTGAATCCTCACAATGGAGGAACAAGAAGGGTTCTCCACAAAAAAAGCCCCAATATTTGATGGATCAAAATATGTCCTCTGGAAAATAAGAATGTAATCATTTTTTATATCACTATGATATGATGTATGGGTTTTAGTATTAAATGGTTACAATGATTCAAACACTCCTCAGTTAAGGGGTAATGTGCCACTATTTAGGGCTTAACATGCCCCTCCCCTTGAGACAAGTGTTGTCCATGAAAGTTGAGTAACTCTGGATGCTTCTGTATAAAAGACTCATCTTCCCAAGTGGAATCTTCAGCTGGTAGTTTCCTCCATTTAATGAGATACTATGAAATAGATATATTTCTCATCTAGTGAATTCTTATTTCAGTGATGGATTTAGGCTCCAATATTATTTTTCCTTCCTTGTCAAGATCTAGAAATATAGTTTGAACTAGGATCTTGTCACCTATAACCTTCTTTAAGCATGAAACATGGAAAACATGGTGTACTCGTGAAAATGAAAGAAACTCCAATTTGTATGCCATAGTACCAATCTTTTGCAACACCTTATAAGGGCCATAGTACTTTGGTGATAATTTATTATCCTTCTTGGCTTGCTTGAGGGACATATATTTGTATGGTTGTAGTCTTAAAAACACCCAATCCACTACTTCAAAAATACTTTCACTACGATGTTGATCTGCTTGTTGTTTAATGTGATTATGTGCCATGGTCAGGTTGTCCTTTAATATTTGGAGAACTTTTTGTTGATGCTTGATGTGATCTTCCATTGCTTGAACCTTAGATTTTTATTTTAGAGAATAAGTGATTTAAGGAGGGTGGTATCCATAGAGTGCCATAAATGGAGTCATTTTTGTTGCAGTATGAAAGGAAGTGTTATATCACCATTCTACCAAGGGTAACCATTTGAACCATTGTGTTTTTTTATCAGAGACAAAGAAACGAAGGTAGCCTTCCAGACATTCTTTCACTATCTTGGTTTGTCCATCAGAATGAGGATACTAGGATGAGCTATGAGCCAATAGAGTACCCAAATAAGAAAATAATTACGTCAAAAAATGTACAGTGAAGATGGGATCTCTATCACTTACAATAATCTTTGGGCTTCCATGTAGATTTTGAATTGTCTCCATGAATGTGGTGGCAAATGTACTGGCTTTGAAGGGATGAGAGAGTGCACAACAATGTGCGTACTTGTTCAATCTATCAATAATCAACCATGATGAAACTCTTTCCTTCAGTATTTGGTAACCCTGTGATGAAATCCATGGAAACTTCCTCCCAACACTGACTTGGGATGGATAATGGTTGTAAAAGACCAGGGGTCTTAATTGTTTCCACCTTGTTTTGTTGGAAAACCAAACATTCTACCACAAATATTTGAACATAAGTTTTAAGGCCATCCCAAAAAAATTCCTTCTTTACCCTATGGTATGTTTTCAAAAATCCTGAGTGCCCTCCTACGGGAGAGGTGTGCAATTCCAATAGTACCTTTTGTTTGAGTTGCGAGTTCTTACATAAATATAAGTGATCTTAAGACCATAGTGAATAAATTTTCCTTATAAATGTATCTGATGCATTGGAATCCTATTGCAACCTTTGAATGAGAGTCCACATGTTTTTGTCATTCTTCCATTCATCCATTTTTCTATTATCCAATCAGGTTGGATGATTGAGATAACATAGAGAAAGGCCTCAACATATTCATCCTTTCTTGAGAGTGCATCTGCCACAACATTTTTCTTCCCTTCTTTATAGACGATTTCAAAATCATAACCCAATATCTTGGTCACCCATTTGTGTTGTTCTTATGAAGATTGTCTTTGTTCCAGGAAGTATTTAATACTATCATGATCTATTTTGACCTTGAAGTTCCTACCTATTAGATAAGGGAACCATTTATTCAATGCATGTAGTATTTCCATCATTTCCTTCTCATAAATGGGTTTGTGTAAGTCCTTTACCTTGAGTGGACGATTTTCAAAAGCCAGGGGCCTTGCTTCTTGCATTAGGACAACACTGATTCCATTTTTTGAGGCATCACATTCCAAAATAAAGGTTTTTGTGAAGTTTGGAGTGGTCAATATAGGAGCTTTGCACATCACCTCTTTAAGTTGTTCAAAATATTTAGTTTCCTCTGGAGTCCATGAAAATTCATCCTTCTTAGTTAGTGTCATTAAAGGTGCTGCTATTCTTCCATAGTGTCAAACAAACTTGTGGTAGTAACCTGTAAAACCCAAAAATCCTCTAAGATTATTCATTGTTTTGGGAATTGACCATTCCATCATGGCCTTAATATTGTTAGGGTCTACCTTGACACCTTCATGAGATACAATATGACCCAAATACTCTACCTCCTTCACCCCAAAGAAACATTTGAATGGTTTGGAATATAGTTGTTTCTCCTTTAGTAGTTATAGCACCTTGTCAACATGTCACACATGATCCTGCCAAGACTTGCTATAGATTAGTATATCATCAAAAAATAATAACACAAATTTTTGAAGGAAGGGCTTGAAAATGGAATTCATCAACCCTTGGAATGTGGAAGGTTCATTTGTAAAGCCAAAATGCATGACCAAAAATTCATAATGGCCTTCATGAGTTCGGACTGTTGTTTTTGGGATATCTTCTTCCTTCATTCTAATATGATGATATCCTGGATAGAGATCCAACTTTATGAAATAGATTGCTCCATGTAGTTCATCTAACAATTCATCAAAGATGGGAATGGGAAACTTATCTTTAATAGTGATATTTTTGAGCTCTCTATAATCTGGACACATATGCCATGAGCCATCTTTCTTGAGTACCATTACCGCCGGTGCAAAGTAAGAACTTTGGCTAGGTCTAATAATGTCAGTCTCTATTTAGTCAACCATACACTCAATTTCACTCTTTTGGGCATAAGGCTATCTGTACGGCCTGATGTTAGGAGGAAAAATACCATGAATTAGGTGGATAGAATGATCATGATTTCGAGTGGGTGGAAGACCTTTGGGAATATCTTAAAATAATTTGGAATGCTTATCAATGATCCCTTGGATATCTAGGGGAATATATAGCTTAGATGTTTGAACATGTAGTGAGAATAGTTGTGCAATTACACCTTGATTCCCCTTTTTCAATAATTTTGTCATGCCATTAGAGATTATCACCTTACTGGGTTTCCCTGTGATACCTCTTAACTCAATTTCTTTTCCTTCTAATGAAAATTTAATGAAAATTTCTTGAAAATTAAAATCCATTGTTCCTAATGATTGTAACCATTGGATTCTTAGTATGACATCAACACCACCCATGGGTATAGAAATAACTAGACTATTCATTATATTTTCCCCCATAGTAAGATTGATCTTATTGCATTTTCCTAAGAAATTGATAGTTCCTCCATCTACAATCCTTACTTGAAACTCTGGTACTGGATATGCAAAGAAATTGAGAGCTTTGGCTAATTTATAGTGAATGAAATTATGAGTAATGCCAGAATCAATTAGGACTATTACCTTTTTCTTTTTGATATATCCTTCGATCTTGAGGGTTTGAGGAGTGCTAATTTGAGCCAATTCATTACACAATATCGTGGGAGTCAACTCTTTAGAATAAATCGCTTCTACGTTTTCATCTTGAGATGGTTCTTGTTCTTGTTCTTGTTCTTCTTCCTCTTCACAATCCATGTAGAACAATTTCTTCTCACCACACTTATGTCCCTTACTGCACTTGTTGTCACAATTAAAGCATAAACCTTTTTCATTTCTTTCCTCCAATTGTTGAGGTGTCAACCTTGTAGGTTGGGGTGTTTTAGAAGAAGGAGCATTTTTTTCTCGATAGATGTTAGGAGTGGTCCTTCTAGTAGCTATAGCCATATTTTTACTTTCAACATTTTATGCCACCCTAAATGAATTCTCCAATGATTTGGGTTCCCAAAGGCAAACCTCATGTTGAATTTTATCCCTTAAAGTTCCTATGAATACATTAATAAAGTGATCATTTGGAATATATGTTACCTTTATATTCAATCTTTGGAAGTTCTCAATGTGCTCTATAACTGAACCCTTTTGCTTGATATTTATCAATTGGCTAAATAAGTTATTGCTCCTTGTATCCTCATAGTTCGCTATCATTTATTTTGTGAAAATTGTCCAAGTGACGAGTGATTTGTGAGAAAAAAGCCATCGATACCACACAAATTGATTCGGTTCTAAATATAAAGAAGCAATTCATACCTTTTGTGTATATGACACATCATGTAGATTAAAGAATTTCTCCATCTGAAGTATCCATGTGATTGGGTCCTTTCCATCAAACTTCCTCATATCGATCTTAGGAACGTGGTTGGTCTTCAAACCAAAGTTGGAGTTTCTCCATTCTTGATTCATCTTCCTTGTCCTCATCATGAATTTCATGGGATATGTTTTCACTTTTAGGTGTCCTCTCTATTAGGAAATTTTTCAATCTTTCCATGAACTCCCTTTTTAAACCATCCATCATCCCTTGTAGTTCATATTTTGTCACTGTCTTGTTTTGTAAATCAGTTATTTCCCTATGCATTTCTTCAACTTCATCAAGAGTCCAAGTAGGACTATCTAGAGGCTTATTTGGTGTAGAAGTTCCCTTTTTCAGTGGCATGTTGGCCCAGTATCACTTTCAAATGTTGATTTTGAGGTGGTTCTACTAAACAATCTTTCTTGTTTTATATCTCCAAAATTTCAATGCTTCTAGGTATGAAAATATATTTTTTGTAGTTCTCTGAAATTTCTTCTCTACAATGCCACAGGTCTGATCAAAATTAGATGTGCCAATTGGAATTTATGGTAACTTCCCCACAAATTTCTTATTTTTTTCCTTTCCAAGAGATCTCACTTGTATAACGTGCCTACTATAACCCTGATTTGCACCAGACATGCATACCTCGCATCATGCCATCTCACTTGCCATTTTTTCCAAGCCACCATTGAACAACTCTTCTAAAAAGCCATCCTTTTGAAGGAATATGCACCTTGCACCACTGTTGCCTGTGTATATACACTGGCTAACCCATTACAACCTACGTATACTGACAAAAGAACAAAAGATAGAAAGTTGCAGATGAAATACAGATTTTCTGGTAATTGCCTAAACCGTTTGACCACCCATAGCTGGTCACTCAACCTAATAACTACCCTCTTCTAGCCTATAAAAGAAGAGGTAGGGGTCCAATTTGAAAGGAGAAAAATAATGGAAAAGAAACTCTGTTGTTTTTTGTATTCCCCTTGCCCCAATCTTTTGCAACCATTTTGCGAGGATAAGCATATGTGGAAGCAATTGGTGCATAGTTGAAGAGGAGACCAGGACCAGATTCGAGGAGCAGTGGTCGATCTCACATTTGTAAGTTGCTTTTGTGAGATTAATACAAATAATTACTTTTTCCGTCCCGCTATATGAGGTGTTCAATATTCAGTTTTGATTATATTTTATTAGAACCTCTAACCCACTAGTTCATATATAAGATGCATGTTTGGAGTTCTTTATTTGTCTATTTGTGAATGGAGGTTGAATTTGGGAGGAGACTTGCAGTCGAGGAGAAACTGAATGCAAAATGATTGAAACCAAACGTGAATTTAAGGGTAGAGTTACTAGATCCTTTTTATCCTTTTGTTTTATGCATGAATGTGGGGTCTATGCCAGGATGATAGTAAAAAGTAGGAGACTTTAGACAGTTATTTCTGCATGCATTACAAAACCCTTAATGCTACTCTGTAGGGGTTTTTCCCACCCACAACAGAATTGGCGACCGTACTGGGGAAGATATCTAGGGTTTTTGGGGATACTTTTTGGGTGTTTTAAATTGGTTTTATTACCTTTTTCTGAGTTTCTGCAAGAGTATGAGTTTGTAGGGATTCTAGTCTTCCATACCAATACTCCCTTCTTTGATTGTTGGACTGCTTTTTTCTTTTTCGGGAAGTTACAGAGGTATACATGACCTGTACAAGGCTTTCACAGGTATATACACGTCCTACCTTTAGACATCACGCGTACATACGCTGGTTGCTGAAGTGTCAGTAGCATGCATGAGTTCATAAAATATTTTTGTTAGGAGAGGCAACCATCCTCTTCCCTGTTATAAGTGATCCTTCTTAGGGGTTTTCTTGATCAATTCATGGTCTCTGTTGTTGCAGTCTGTAGTTTAGGTATAACCTTAGATTAGCTTTTCTTTATCAAATTTTCCTTGCATTTTCATTATAAAAGTAAGTTCCTGTGTCTTTAAGGGATTCTGGTTTTCAATACCAGTACTCCCTGCCTATGCTTGACTACTTGTTTTTCATTTTTTGAGGAGTTGCAGAGGTGCACGTGGCCTGTAGTGGGTCTGCACGCGTGCATACATGCCCTGCCCTTGGACATCCCACACACATATGCTTGTTGTTTAAGTGTTAGTAGCGTGCATGCTGAGGAATTGTTTTTAAGAAGAGGCAACCATCCTCTTCCCTATCAAGAGTCACACTTCTCAAGGATTTTATTGATCTAGTCCTGGTCTCTGTCATAGAAATCTATAGCCTAGGTTTGACTTCATCGTAGTTTTCTTTTTCTTTGAAAGATTTATTGTTTTTCTTTATTTGG
This sequence comes from Picea engelmannii, assembly GCA_009831015.1. NCBI lineage: Eukaryota > Viridiplantae > Streptophyta > Pinopsida > Pinales > Pinaceae > Picea > Picea engelmannii. Next base: position 555,500 of record ML783645.1, read on the forward strand.
TTTTTGGATGAGATACTGAGTTTGTCTGATTTGCTTGTTTGGTATTGTCAGTAACTCCCTGTGGTGGTCTAGAAGTCATTTATTGGCCTTGTCTTGTCTTTATTTTTTTTCCTTTTTGCTTTAGAAAAGAAGAAAATAATACAATTTCAAATTTTCTTGTTTTGGAAGCATAATCAAAAAATAATTTTCACTTTCTTTGTTTGGTTAAGTAGTTGGTTGTTTGCATTAATAACCAGGAAAAATAATGCTTTTGTAAGTTCTTGCATATTGCCTTAGGAAAACAACTAGCTCCTAGTCGAGAGAAATATTGTTTTGAGTTTTCTGTTAAAATATCTTAGAAAAAAAAGTAGTTTGAAAAGTTGGTTAAAGAGTTTAAATGTGCAAATCTGAATTTGTCAACAAGAAGTAATTTTGTTTCCATATTTCTGTTTGTTTTCTTCTTTGTCTCCAAAATACATCATTGGTTTCATGTCCTCTTCCTTTGACTTAAGACAACCACAAAAATTAACGATTAATTAAAATCAACTAGACTTTATGTTTGTAGGGTCCATCAACTAGTCTAGGCTAGAGCCTTGATTTAGGATTGGAGAGAAAACTCTTCAAGGCTACAAAACACAAACATAAGAGTCTGTGCTAGGGAGTGTTAAAAAGTCCAGTATCGTGAAAGTTATCTGGGACCCCCCTCTAACACAGGGGCTAAACACGAGGTCACGTGCAGAAAGGTAGCAGAGATAACCCCTCCAAAGATGGACCAAGCGTAGTGGGGAACACATATAGAGGGCTTGTCTTGGGATTTCGTTGATCTCATTTACCATGGAGATTCATGGGTATTGAATCCATTCAAGTCCTTATTTTTCTTCCAGAACACTTTCTTTCGATACCCTTGATAGGTTTCGGGCTTGATACCCTACTCATTGCAGTCCACCCGACTATCGACTGCACCCGCCAGGTGAATGTTCGCGCAATGGCAACCTAGTTGCCTTTATTTTAGGGACTTACACAAGTGACTGTGGGGATATACCACGGTACCTAGGACATTAATCAGGCCACACTTTGTAGAGTATACCCAGAGGGTGCTTCCATATTCAAGTTTCACTTGCACCGGTAAGTTGCTCTAGTGTTGGTTGTTGTAACTATTCTTCCAACTAGCTAGTGACTGCTTATCTTATCTCATATAAATGTTTTCTAGTGTGTGATGGTTTTTGAATGATTATAGAAATCCCTGGTGTGTCTTTGATATTCTCACACAGTGGAGGATCAGGAGCTCTGTCGGTCGCGAAGGATTTTGGGCCTGCCGTTGGTTTATCTCAAACCCCTCCCCCGCCACCGCTAAGGCGAAAACTAGACTAGCAAGGGTCTTTTGAGGTAGTTGGGTTGCCAGAAACTGTGCCTAACCCATCTCTGAGAGAATAAAATTTGATTCCGGAGGAACCAACCATATCATACCTTGGAGTGGAATCTCTTGGTGTGTATGAACCTCCGATCATTGATCTATCAGCGCCAATCCTCATACAGGTTTATCCTTACGAGCGCCTAGCAGTGTCACAAGAAACGATGGAAGCAAATGATGTGACTTCTTCAGGGAATACTCATATTCCCTCTACGACTATCACTATAGGGGGTGTTCTTCCTCCTAACCAACTGTCGCCAGTTTGAGACACTATGGTCTCAACTGCCTCTACCTTGGGCAATGGTCTGATTCCATCTATGGCGGTGATCACTGCTTCATTTACCCATAGTGTGAAAGGCCCTCTATTCTCATACGAGATGCCTGGATTCGGTACAAGCCCTGTACTTTCCTACTCCACTCTATAGACTTTAGGTCTCGGGCCAGGGAGCTCAAATGCTCCTCTGAAAGGATCCATGGGGGGAACTTTAGATCCCGATAACAATTCCCTTACAGAGGGGTTCATATACCTCCTTTATCCCCTTCACTCAGTGGTTCTCACCAACACTCCGCCGGGCCAAACATAAAGCATAGTTCATTTGGCACAGGTAGTCAAGGAATTCCTTCTTATAACATGCTTGTTGGTTCGACATCATTCTCTTTGTTCGACGTGTTTGGTAACAATGCATTCTCGTCAGCTGCCATATCAGTTGGGGTAAACCCTGGTTATGGACAACAAAATCCTATGCAATGTACTATTCCTGCACAAGGGGAAAACTTAGGAATTCCTTCCTCACAAGGACCCTGGAATCCATGGCAGGGATCACTTCCCTTGTCATGGATGATGACTGGGGGCAACCCTTTCCATAGCCAATGGAACCCTGGGAAAGTCTCTACACCTATTCTCATTGGATTGACAGGGGGAAACCCTTCCCAAAATCCTTGTAATGCGAAGCAAGCCCATCCATTTTCGTCCTATTACGGGAGTCAGCCTATGATGTCACAAAAAGTGCAGAATCCATACTTTGGTCATGGCCATGGTTTTTACTAGAACCCTGGCCAACAACCTAAATTTTCCTGGCAACCTGGTGCCAGCCAAACTCCAGGATCATTTTTCCATGGTTATAATCAACAACCCAAACTACCGTTTCTGGCAACTTTTCATTTGCCAAACTTGACAAGGTTATTGAATGACCCCATTTATCACAATCTGCTTTGGCCTCCTATGCTGACCAAGTTTCCTTCAAACATCCCAAGTTTCAAGGCCAAGCCTAACGAAGATCTAGGCGATCATGTGACTACTTTCCATCTTTGGTTCTCGTCTAATTCGTTGAAAGATGACTCCATCAATTTGCATTTTTTTCAATACACTCTCACAGGGAGTGCCGTGAAATGGTACATTGAGCTCAACCTCTCAAGATACTCTTTCTTTGGTGTATTGGCAATGGTTTCCTTAAACCATTTCCAGTTACCTATGAGATACGATGTTGGCACTGAATTGCTAGCCAACTTTCAGCAGACAAAGGTGGACCATATCTCTGATTAGATCCGAGAATGGAGACGCCGAAAGAGTTTGATTAAAGTACTAGTCCTACCAGCATTCCTACTTGAGTGGTTCCTTAAGTATTTGGTTCCCCAGTTATCCAAAGACGTCACAATGTTAGGAGTGTTTTCCGAAGAAGATGCAATAATGAGAGCTCAACAAATAGAGATGATTTACTCTCAGTCTAGTTTACTTTACGAAATTTTTCAAGATGCACCGTGGTCCATACTGGACAAGACTAGACAGAGAGCTAGTCCATATGTCGATGGTATTGTTGGTTCAGCACAAACGAAGACCACTGATCAACTGTCAAAACAATTGCTACAATTGTCAAAACAGTAGGAAGTGACCAGTCATACCACTAGCTCGACCGCTCCCCCTACCCAAACATCGGATGTACATAGTGTGAAATAGACCAACCCAAAGGCCACCCAATGGCTTGAAGGAAATAATAAAAAATGAAAGAAGGGTAAGGGGAATAAGAAACCTACTGATAATGTTGGTGGGGGAGACACTGAAAAGAAGAAGTCGAAGTATCCATGTAATTTGTGCATGGAAGACCACCCGAATCACTAGTGACCTTGGCTCACGGAGGCCCAGAAGTTATTGTGCAACAACAGATTGTTGTGTTAACAAACCCATTTCAACATGGGAAAAATTTAACTCAAGCCTCTCTGAGCACGGACGAGGGTAGTCAAGGACCCCCTTCGTCTTTGAGTAATTCTTCATCCGGAAATGTGTATATGATGAAAGGTGATGCCTATGCAACTCTGAGAAGAGTAAAGAAGCCGAAAACCCACCTCTTCCTCTCCAAATCGAGAATACATTGGGAGAAACAATGACAGGCATCCCAAAAGGTGCGTTCAAGAAAGCTTCTCACAATCCAAACATAAGGGCCACCCAGAATTACTCTGTGGTGGAGGATTTGTCTCAAACCCCTTGTGCGATGTCTGCTTTGGAAGTCCTCCAGAGCTTCCCTTCCCAGAGAAAGGCTATGTTAGCCACCTTAGGATCTACTAAGACTTGTAATCCAGGTACGATCATGCTTGATACGACTGAATTAAAACCTCATCTCCCTTACCATGTGGCATTTCAGATAGTAGTGGCTTACACCACAAAAATGTTTACCTGGAACATTTTCCGCATGGTGGTTGATGAGGGTGCCTCGACATACATGATTTTGTTGGCATTTTTTAAGGCCATTGGCCAACCTGTTTTGTCTCTGTTGCCAACTCTTCTTACCGCTTTCGACGATCATTCATTCTGACCACATGGCATCATCCCCTCTTTTCCCGTGCAGTTAGGGGGGAAGACCATGTGCATTGAGGTTGAAGTGGTTGATTCGTCTCTCGACTACAATCTCTTTTTAGGAAGGAGTTGGACCTACGTTATGCAAGTTGTGGTCCCTATAGTTTTTTGAGTCTTGTTGTTTCCACACGAGGGTGGGATAGTGACCATTGATCAGTTGTCTTTCTCCCATATTGACCCTTCATTGAGAGCATCCATAGTCCCGATGATTGATAACCCTCAACCTGACACCGTCAACATAGGGGTTGGTTTGTGCCCACCTTTGATGGGTACTTTCGATTACCCACCTTCTTCCGACGATGTCAGGTTCGTTTCAGACCAGCCTAAGTTTGAGATTTTTCAAGTCTTGTCATTTCATACGACCTACTTCAATGATCCATGGACTCTTCTTTCCCCATCAACCATGATGGAAGGGACAGGGCACCATGGTATGGCCATGCCCTTGTCTGTGACACAAGTTGTGTACTCAATATTCCAACAAGCTTCCACCGACCCCGTTCTGACTCCCGCACAAGAGTTAGATCTGATTCTAGAGCCCACTTGGGCTCAAGGTTCCCTTGCCGATACTGATTCTTTAGACTTAGTCTTGCCTTCATATGAAGTGATTATTGAAGAAATGACTAGTCCAGATAGACCCTGGGATGATCTCCATCAAAGATCTTATTTCCTCCCAGAGTTAAGAAGAATTGAATAAGGAGAATTCACTTTGACTATGACTGGAGATAGGTCTTGTTTTATCAATCCCTTGGCTACACATGTTGTTTACACCGAGGGTAATATGGAAACCATCACTGAAACAATACCTATTGATATCTCCATAACCCCTGGTGTCATGGAAAATATTCTCATCGGAGCTGACTATTCCCCTAAGGAGATTCAAATATACATGGATTTATTTAAAGAATTTCGTGACGTGTTTGCCTGGTCTTATGAGGAAATGCCAGGTATATATCCAAGAATCGTCGAACATGAAATCATGACTTATCCTGATGCTAAGCCAGTCCAACAGAAGCTTCGTCCACTTAATCCTAAGAAATCAACAACTATTGAGGCTGAGGTAGAGAAACTTCTCAAAGAAGGTTTTGTCTACCCCGTCCATTTGCGTTAATGGGTGTTAAGTCCTGTTCTGATCGACAAAAAACAGGGTACGATTCACGTATGTACAAATTTCTGTGATTTGAATAAAGCTTGCTCAAAAGATAATTTCCCCACACCATTTATTGACTAGATAGTCGATGAATGCACAGGTTGCAAATCCTTTTCTTTCATGGATGGTTTTTCGAGATACAATCAGATACAGATCAAACCTGAAGACCAACACAAAACCACTTTCATTTGTTCATGGGGTACATTTTCTTATCAGAAGATGCCTTTTGGTCTGAAAAATGATGGAGATACTTTTCAGCGGGCCATGTCTTTTGATTTCCACAATCTCAAGCATATAGTCTAGGCCTATCTTGATGATTTAGCATCATGATCTCATAAGAGAGCTAATCATCCCACACACCTCCAACTTATATTTGAGCGATGTTGCTACTACCGGATTCGCTTGAATCCAAACAAATGCAGTTTTTGCGTGACGTCGGGTTGTCTGCTAGGTTTCATAGTTTTGACAATAGGGATCATGGTCGATCCTCTCAAAGTCGAGGCAATAATTTAGTTGCCTCCACTGTGCACAATCCTTTAGCTTCAGAGTTTAAAGGGAAAAGTGAACTTTTTATGGCGTTTCATTGCAAACTATGCCGAGATCACAAAGGGTTTCATGCATTTATTAAAGAAGGACATTTATTTTCATTGGGACGAAGCCGTTCAGTGCTCTTTCGAGGCATTGAAACGTGACCTTATGACCGCCCCTCTACTTCGGCCACCCAATTATAATAAATATTTCTTATTGTACTTGGCTGCAGAAGAGTCAACCATTGGTATGGTATTGGTTCAGGAGGATGATTTGCTCTCCGAATATGTGATTTATTACCTGAGACGAGGCCTAGTTGGACCAGAACTCAATTATTCCCATGTTGAAAAACTTGTGTTGGTGGCAGTTCATGTTGTCCAATGGTTTCATCATTATATCTTGTTTTGCAAGACCACCGTCACTACCATTGTGAACCCTTTTCAGTACGTGTTGACACGACAAATAATTGGCAGAAATATCAGTATATGGATAGTTGTCCTCCAGGAATTTGACTTCGATTTTGTTTCGGAAAAATCCAAAAAGTTGATGGTCTTTGCAGAACTCATTTCGGAACTTCCAATCGAGTCAAGTGATGTTATGCTTGAAGAGTCTCCTATTAAAGGAGACATGTTTTTGATCACGTCTTCGGACCCCTAGTATGGAGATGTACTTGTCTATCTCCAGAATTTGAAGTGCCCTGCCTCTACTTCTCATGATGAGAGTCACCGTATATGCCATTAGCCAAGAAATATCTCATACTTGAGGACACTTTGTATCATTAAGGTTTAGATTTCATCCTTCACCAATGTCTCACTCATGAAGAAGCAAAAATCATGCTTAACAATTGCCACACTGAAGCATGTGGCGGTCATTTGTCTAGGTTGGAAACAACCCAAAATATTCTACGAGATGGTTACTTTTGGCTGACATTGATCAAAGATTGTTTTGAATCGGTCAAGAAGTGCCACCAATGTCATATCTTCTCTCAGAAGATGAGGGCACACCCTGCTCCCATGTTTCCTATCATTACCGTTGGTCCCTTTACCAAGTGGGGGATTTATTACACTACATGGAACCCCCCTTCAGCAAGGGGGAACCATTATATCATCATAGCAGTAGAATAATTCACCAACTGGGTCGAAGCTATGCCAACGTTCAAATATGATGATGAGACCACAACTCTCTTTTTGTTTAACCAGATTATAGCAAGGTTCGATGTCTCGAGAGACATTGTCACTGACCATGGCAGTCACTCTCAGAACAAAATGATGTATGAGTTAACATCAAATATTGGGTTGAGGAAAGAACATTCGTTACCCTACTACCCACAAGTGAATGGTCAGATGGAAGCTGTAAATAAATATCTTAAGACCATTCTACAACAAATGATCAATTCGGCCAATTCAAATTGGCATTTGATATTATAATCGGTATTATGGGCCTATGAAACGTCTGTTAAGACAACAACCAATTTCTCACCTTTTCAACTCATTTATGGGCTCGAAGCAGTCTTTCCCATAGATTTCCATATCCCATCTCTAAAGTTGGCAGTACAGTTATTTCCAGACACTTCATCGCTTGAAGAACATTTATTATACCTCGAGCAACTCAATGAGAAACATTGTGATGTAGCCTTAGATAACGAGGCTCACAAGAAAAAATTCAAGTGTTAGTATGATCGGTCTGTTCGTTCTTGGATTTTCTCTGAAGGTGACCTTGTCCTAAGGACCCCCTAGGGGCAGGCAAGTTCAAAGCCATGTGGTTTGAACCCTTCATCTTGAAAGAGGTTCCAAAGAAGGGCGCTTACCATATAGTGGACTTTGATGGAGCCTAGAAATGGGATCTACCTCAATAAGTATTACTCATAGGTAGGTCGCCTCAGGTGACTTCTTGTACATATGTATAGTTCTTGTACATTTTTTTGTTTTAGTTTTTGTCTTTTTAGTTTTATGGCTGTGTCATTTTTGATGGCATAATTTTCACTGTGGAAGATGTCAAGTGAATCAGAGGTGTTCGTTGGGTTCACAAATGATGCTAGCCAACACACTCAGAGGCTTGCTTCTGCAGCTTGGGTGATTTTCACACCTTAGGGACAATTTCTATCTTCAGGAGGTATCTGTTTAGGTGATGCCACAAACAATGTTACCGAATACAACGCAGTATTAGAGTTTCTTCGTGACTCTTTGTTGCATGGTATCTCTCACCTCCAAGTCTACTTAGACACTCAACTGGTTGTGTCTCAATTAAATGGATTTAATGTGTTTACGATCCTAATCTACACCCATGATTCCTTAGGGTACGTCTCTTAGAATGAAGATTTAATTACATTATGTATATCTATGTTCCTAGGAGATTGAATCAAGTTACATATACTCTAGCTAATCATATATTAGATTGGCATATTGCACACATGTAAAGAAAAAGCACACACATGCACATGTAAATACATTTGTAAATAAGTGTAAGCCATAAAACACAAAAGATGGAAATATGCATATATATATCACAAAATATCAGAGTACATGTGTGGGCGCAAGCGCCTCAAAAATAGGTCCAGTAAGAGTCACGGGGCTTATTCCCTCAAAAATATACAAAAGGTTCCCTTGACACGTAAGAAGTCTAGCCTAACTAAGGGCGGGGCATGTTGGCCCTACCGTAGTGAACAACAACATTGTCCAAACGCCGAAAGAGATGGACCCAGGTCCGTGGTACCCCAACAAAGTGAGTCTGCATAGATAGTGGGAGATCCTCGATATCCACTATAGTAACTATACGAGTAAGAGCGGTGAGCTTCCACTCCACTCACCTCAAAACTCTCTCAGCCCCTCCAGTTGGAGGTTCCCCTACTGCTATTGGTCCACCAGCTGCAGATGGTCCCACCTCTGGTCGAGGACCCCGCCTGGTCCTCGTGAATTCTACTAGATGTATCGGCCCCACATCTATACATAATAGATACATATCTGTCAGATACTATGGTATACAAAAAACATTATATATATGAAAAAACATAAAAAATAAATAACTTTGAAAAAAAAAAAAAACTTACCCATCTCTCCTCGCTCCTCTCTGGGAGGTACAAGCATGCCAGGATCTCTGGAAAAGTTGATCTCGGCATAGGGGTAGTCCTCTATGGACATAATCTATTGTGCCCACCAGGCAAAAAACTTGTCGTCAAAAGCCTTGATGGTCCTCCCTCCCCCTTTTCATGGAAACATCACCGCCCACCTACATAGCATTGGGAGATGGGCCTCGTGCCCTCGTATCATCTCTCTAGGACTGAGACTGGGGACCCTTTCGATGAAGAAAGAGAAAATAATTGTCCCAAATCCAAAGTTTTTGTGTCTCTGCATATGACACTCGGTTAGCTACCTCTTCATGCAGTCTAGTAAGGTGGTACTCCAGTCGAAAATTTGTGCATTTAATCACGAGACTGCACAATTCATGTGCGCCTAGGAAGCCCGAGGTAAATATGTAGATCCAGTGATCCACCTAATGAGAAAAACTATCACTTTCAGTGATAGGTTTGAAATCTTATTTATCGGCACCTGAGTGCCGACTTTGTTAGTGTCGGCTTCGCAATGGAGTCCAATCAACTCCTCTATGTAGTGAGGCCCAGAGGGAAAAGTGAGAAAGTTGACTGGTTCCCCTCTCCTTGAGAGGCCAGTCATAAAATAGATATCTCAGTCATCAGAGTCAACCACTATCCCTCAAGAATAAATGCCTTTGTGTCAGGATGCCAGTAATATACTAAGGTGTTGAACAACCTGGGTTGTGCCCACATGAATGGACACAGGAATAATTTCAACAAGCCACATTGAGCCAATTGGTTGGTAGCATCAGGGTCTTCTCCGACCAAAATATCAATGTCCTCATGCTCCCTCTCTCTCTAAGGAGCATACATCCTGCAATTCACAAGTTTAGGAGGGATTAACTCTTTCATCTTTTCATTTTTTCAACATGTTGGAGGGTATACATGGGATGTAATATACACAGTCGCATATGCCCACGTGCATTATTTTCTATGTACATGGGCATACGCTGGTTTTCATAGGACAACCTACGCATACGTAGATCGAACCTTTTTAAAGGTCAGCGTCCCCCCCAAAAAACAAAAAAAAATACACAATTGAAGAATTGAAATTAAAGGGGGGTTAGTATCTACTTACTTGGTCCAAGCGGAAGTTTTTTTTGTCCACTGAAGCTCCCATAATCCACTCTTTTAACAAAGGGGTGTTTTTGGCTTCTTAGTGAATTTCTCAATTAACAATGGTGATAATGAGCTGCCAACCTCTATTTATAGACTTTTTGGCCCCTTTTTGTCATTTTTTGGACCCCTTTGTCGTTGTTTCTAGCCTGAAAATTGTTTAGTATGGTCTAGGAGTTTCTTATGGATTGTTACGATAAGTGTTACTTTGGGTATTGGGAAACTTTTTGGCGATTTGGGGCATTTTTAAGGTCCTTTGGTAAGAAGTCATTTTTCCAACTTGTTGCATCTAAGTCAGGATTCCACCTCCACTTTTTGTATCCCGTTGTATTTATCACTTTGCCATAGGATCTACCCCATCGAGTTGTGACATATAATCATCATTGCTTCTTTAGAAGTGTCGTAATTTATTGGTAGAGCCTCCCCCTTCATGGATTCCCTAGGTATATCCTGGTTGCATTTTTGGTGTCCATGCCGTCACTAATGACTATAGGCTCAGGAGTCCTTATTAGTTTTTCCTAATTATGAGTTTGAGCCTCATTTGCATGATTCATTATCACTCTTTACCTCATCCTCGGGACTCCCAAAAACACAATGGGTCTTCTTCTAATCCCTTTTGAAACCCGCTAAACATGAAAATATTGTCGAGAGATCTTGTTTCCCTTCACGCTCGCTAAACTAAAATTTAAAGGCACATTTGTCCGACGGTAGTTTACCCCTTTTTCGGTCCAGATGGTCAACTGTAAGAACAAAGGTATACTCTAGGAGCCTCAATTCTCTAGAAGAGTGTTCTTAGGTAGAATTTTAACCTTTTTTGGGCCTGAGGGACTAAATTTACGAAAAAGGAACCCCCACAGAGTCCATAGTTAAGCACTTTTCAGACTCCCTAAAATTGAAAATGTCATCAAGCGACCTTGTTCCTTCACACTTGTTAAAATGGTCCAAAAGAACATCTCATACGGAGTCCATAGTTAAGATTTTTTCAGATTCCTTAAATATGAAAAATTGTTGAGTTATTTTGTGTTAGTTTACCCCTTTTTCGAACTGAATAGACTACCTTCGAAAAAGGTACCCCAACAGAGTCTCCTTTTACATTTTTTTAGACTCTATAAAAATGAAAAACCACCGAGCATACCTTCAATGGGTTCGTTAAAATTACATTGAAGGACATTATCATTGTGTCTTGTTAATCGCACTTTCATTCTGCATCTTTGGCCTAATGCCAGCTCCATGTTGTTCTCAACTGAACTATTTGAAGCATGCCTTATACACAATCGTTGTAGCACTTTGCCTCTGCGTCTTGACACCTTGACCCATGGAGGATTTTTTTCGAGTGTCCCTTTCTTGCATATGTCCCCTTGCTATGAGCATCAATGTGTTCTAGTATTTATGTGACACTTGTTCCTCCTTTGTAATGTATCATTCTTTTATTATTTTTCAAAGATTTCCAAAATTATTGAAAAAGACAAAAAAAAATCAAATATACCCCAAAAAGAGTAAGGGAAAAGTATTTTAATTTTTTTGGCAACACAACGACTCTCCCTTGGACAAAGCACATCCTTCCATTTGTTCATCAAGCTCTGGGATTTAATATGACCTTAGGAAGTTGTTCTCGTTACATAGAACTGTGTACTCCTCTGTTTGGTTATTCTTCCAAACATATGGAGAGTTTGTGTTGCCTCATGCATCGTGAACTTATGTCAATACCATGCTTCCTAAATCTCATCATTTATCATGCTATTGTCCAAGGTAATTTTTTACCAAGCTTGAGTCAACCATTCTGTAGTTTGTCTCTTGACCTCATGCCCGACCATCGTGAAATCCCAATCAAGTCTTTGTTCAAAATCAATGAAGACCTCGACCTGATCATCAAGATCCTCTAGTCTATTCCCGACGAGCCATCAAATACCTATGGGTAGTGAAGTCATACATTCATATTACACTCCTACCTAAGTTATGAATATTTTGAAGTTGTTGCTCAAGCTCCGAAGGCCTCATCTCTAGCCATTAGACATCATTAGCTTCTTGAATATGGATACTGTACATGTATATATTTTTTATTTTGAGATGTATATCTATTGTGTATTTCTTGCAGCTACACTTTATATAGTTATATGACATGGATCTACAGTGTATTTGATTGGAAGCCATGATTTTATTTCATTCCGAGCATGGGTATGCCCGCCTCAGTGAGAAAATTGTTATTTTTGCAGATGGAACTTCCCGAACTCTAGTCCCTGGGCTCACTGTCTTTGTATGTTGGTGAATATTGGTAATACAGTTCAGCCATAAAATGTTCTTCTAACCTCACACATTAGTGGGCATCTGTTATAACCTAATTTGCACCAGACATGCATACCTGGCATCATGCCATCTCACTTACCATTTTTTCCAAGCCACCATTGAACAACTCTTCTAAAAAGCCATACTTTTGAAGGAATACGCGCCCTGCACCACTGTTGCCCGTGTATATACGCTAGCTAACCCATTATAGCCCGCGTATACTGACAAAAGCACAAAAAATAGAAATTTGCAAATGGAATATAGATTTATGGGTAATTGCCTAAATCGTGTGACCACCCATAGCCAGTGTTGGCCCTTGGTTATGGAATAAAGTGAATATCGAGGAAAAAAAGGTCAACCATAAACTGAGTAGGAGACATAGTGACTGTCACTGGGTCGAAGTAAGAAAAAGAGAAGAAAAGATAGAGAGAAGTACAGAAAATCAAGCTGATGAATGAGGAGATCATGGATGACAGATAAGTAAGAGAAAATAATCATAGACAACTCAAGAAATAGAGAAAGCCACCATTGGATGCTTTGGAGAACCATGTGAGAAGGGAGGAAAGATAGGCTGGCGAAGCCTTGAAAAGGTGGGTCAAGTTGACCTAAGGTTTTAGACACCTAGGGTTTTGGGTAATTAGGGTTTTGACACCTAGGTTTTGACCTAAGGCTGTTGATGAGGGACTATAATGTATAAATAGAAGTCGAGAGGACCTAGGTCAGGTCGGTACTAGTGTTGGGTATAGATATTGATTATTGTTTCAGAGATTATTGTAATGTGAGAGAGAGGAGTGCTGAGAGTGAGATCCTTATAGTATTGTAAGGTCTTTAGTTGGGTGTGAAGATCAAGTCCTACAGCTGGGTGCACAGGAAGGTGGGAGACAAAGAGAATAAGAGAGAATATTTGTTGACTAAGAGCACAGATCAGAACTGCAAGATTTACCTTAAAATATCATAAGCACAGTTCTATGGACGTAGATCTAGAGAGAGGGTGAACCACATATATTTTGTGTTGTATGTGTGATTGATTCCTCGATCTTTGTCATTGTTATACTGTTATTTGCATTATTGTGTTAGATCAGATGTATAGCTGCACAGAGTATATCTAGCTGATACGAGATATATGAATGATGCATTATTGTTGTATTAGTTCCACTTGATATTCCCCTGGTTGTAGACATCTCTGTCCTGCAAGCCCCCTCTTAGCTGCTTCAGGTGAGACTTCATTTGCTTCATAGGTGTTTCCGAAAGGGTCAGTAGTTAGGGTTTTTTTGGTGCATTGTTGAAGTGTTGAACCCTAGGTCTTCCCCTGTGCGAACAACTGATCACTCAACTAGATAACTACCCTCTTCTAGCCTATAAAAGAAGAGGTAGGGGTCCCATTTGAAAGGAGAAAAATAATAGCAAACAAACTCTGCCCTTTTTTGTATTCCCCTTGCCCCAATCTTTTGAAACCATTTTGTGAGGAGAAGCATATGTGGAAAAAGTTGGTGCATAGTTGAAGAGGAGACTAGGACTAGATTCGAGGAGCAATGACTGATCTCACCTTTGTAAGTTACTTTTGTGAGATTAATAAAAATAATTACTTTTCTCGTCCTGCTATATGAGGTGTTCAATATTCAGTTTTGATTATATTTTATTAGAACCTCTAACCCACTAGTTCATATATAAGATACATGTTTGGAGTTCTTTTTTTGTCTCTTTGTGAATGCAGGTTGGCTTTGGGAGGAGACTTGCACTCGAGGAGCAACCAAATGAAAAAGAATCGACACCAAATGCAGAGTTCAAGGTAGAGTTACCAGATCCTTTTTATCCTTGTGTTTTATGCATGAATGTGGGGTCTATGCCGGGATGATAATAAAAATTAGGAGACTTTAGATGGTTATTTATGCATACATTACATAACCCTTAGTGCTAGTTCGTAGGGGGTTTTCCCACCCACAACGACGCCTTGCTCAAAATAATTGATATACAATTCTGAAAATTATACCATAAATAATATAGTCTATCCATTATCCAATGAAACTAATCTCACTCAATTTGGATACTCTAGGAATAATTTATGATTGTTTTACCTGGAACACCTGCTTGAGACTAGTCAATAGGACTAGTCATATACCCTATCTTCCACAGGGTGTATATACAAATGAAAGATGACCCAGAAGCTGAATTTGTTATCACAGATACTTTAATAATTTATGTGAATATCCTATGGATTTAAGAGTTTGAAATGTTACAAAAACAATTTTTTAGCAAAAATTCTGTGATGAATTAATTCAGGATGATTCCAGAACCCTATCTTACATAGGATGTATCTACAAAATTATAATGCCTTTGGAGTTGAAATTTGAACCCAATGTAACTTGATTTGTTTACTAAAATCCTCCAAGGGGTTCCGTCTGAAACATTGTAGAAAAACAATTACAATGAAAATTCCAAGGTGTCTCAGATGTAGCAGCGAAACCCCAATACCTTGAGTTCTGATACCATATGTTAAGAACCAAATATCAATATAGCATAGAAAAACCTCAGAATAAGTACTCAACTCCTTGAAAAAGAGAGAAATTCATATAATAAGCCTCTTCGAGGGGGAAACCTCCTTATACACCACATAATTGTCCAAATACAATATGATTCTAAATGAAAATGTCTCCTTGGTATATATAGGAGACTAGGAGGTACAATTAAAAGTAATGTACCTAAGCTGACATAAATAAAATAACATCACTAATGTAATATGCCCCAATTAATGGGTAATGTTCCACTATTTAGGGCTTAACAATGAGGTTTTCAACTCCATCAAAGGATTAGGAGATGATGTGGAAGAATATATTATTGTAAAGAAGTTGCTCAGGTCACATCCCTCAAGACTTAATCCCAAGATATATGTTATTGAAGAAATGAAGGATGTAGACAAACTAACAGTAGATGAGCTGCATGGAACCCTGACTGCATATGAAATAAGAATAGAACATGATAACCCACCAATAACATCAAGGAAGGAAACAACCTTTAAGGCATCAAAGAAGACATAGTGCAATATAAGTGATTTCTCAGACAATGAATTGAATGAAGAAGAAGCAAACATTGTCAAGAAGCTCAAAATCATATACAATGGTAAGATCCCTTTCAATTTTTTTAATTGTGGAAAAATAGGACACTTTGCTCATAAATGTTCTTATGCAAATACCAATGTGAAAGAATAATTTAATTTGAAGAAAACCAACAAAAGGGAGATAGAAAACAAGAAAAAGCCTTATATACAAAGGAAGAATCTATATTCCAATAAAGACAACAACTCATCATATGATAGTGATAGTGAAGAAGATGAGATTCTCTTTATGGCTCTGGAAACACAAACAGGTGAAGATACAAACTCAATAGAAGAAAAAAATATGTTAAAGATGTAGAAGTAAATCTTTAAGAAGAACTCATTAGTGCCCTATAAGAAAATTACAGAATGAAGGACAAGAATAGAAATCAAAAGCGGGAACTATAGAAATATAAAGAGAATGAATATGACGATAAGTAAACAGAGAAGACAACAATTACCTTAAGGGTTCAAGTAGAAGAATTTATAAAGGATCAATTGAAAGAAAAATCAGATATTTGCAACACTCTTGAATCTGAAATAGGTCACCTGAGAAAGGAGTTGGAGAAATCATCAATAAGCTCTACAGTTTTAAATGAAATCCTAAATGATCAAAGAGAACAATATGACATAATGGGTCTTGGCTATAGTGACAGGAAGGAATATGTCAATGAAGAAGCATCAACATCTTCAAAACAACCAAGAGAAGGAAGAACCAAGCTCTATGCTAACACTCTAAAAAATATAGTCAAAGTTGAACACCATGGAAGGGAAGAACACTATGATCTAGAAGAGACAAATTTTACTCACAAATACTGAATATGGAAAACTATCCCATCAATATGGAATCACTCAATCAGGTATCAAAACTATTTCTATGGTTATTGTTATTCTTGTAATGGATTTGGTCATAAAGCAATAGACTGTAGAACAAGTATAAGAAGAAATTACATGAGGAATAGATACCAGGATACTTATGGATTCTCAAGGATAAATTACAATTTATTTTACCCCTTGATGAAATACAATCTCATATGTTATAACTGCAATGATTTTGGACACATCGAAAATTAATGCAGAAGTAATCTCGAGCAAGTTTCACCTATAATGAAGAGAAGTTGGGAAAAAAAGAAAGAAAATTCCCTATTTGTTCAAGAAACTCTCTGTACTCAGAAAAATAAGGATAAGTGGGTTATCGACAGTGGATGCTCTATTCATATGACATGAGACATGAAAAAAATCATCACCTTGAAGAAAAATGATGGAAACATTACATTTGGAGACAATGGAAGATCGAAGATAGTTGGAAAGGGTGCCCTAATCCTTGACAATGGAAAGGCTAAAATAGAAAAGGTTTTGTGTGTTGAAGTTCTAAAAAATAATCTTCTTAGTGTAATCCAAATGTGTGATCAAGGACACAATCTCATATTTACCTCCCGAGAATGTGATATTAGAAAAGCATACTCATGAAAGTTGATAGAAAAAGGAATCAAAACTCCAAGTAATGTATATTTTCTTAATGGAATCAATGGAGAAAAGTGCTTTATAGGACAAACATATGAAAGTTGGTTATGGAAAAAAAGAATGGATCATATGAACTTTGACAATCTGGTAAAAATTAGTACCAAACAAGCAGTAATAGACATGCCAAAAATCATAAAACCCTCCAGCACTATTTGTAAGTAATGTTAGCATGGAAAATATTCAAGGGTGAACTTCAAAACAAAGAAATATGTAACTTCCAAGCCTTTGGAACTTGTACATACATATCTTTGTGGACTATCAAGGATTACAATCTTACAGAGAGAATGGTACTTCATGTTACTAATTGATGACTATACAAGAATGACTTGGGTTACTTTCCTCAAAAATAAATGTGAAGCATTTTAAAAATTCAAGGCATTCAAAGCTCTAGTTGAGAACGAGACATAGATGAAAATAAAATTTTTAAGGTAAGACAATGGAGGTGAATTCATATACAACGAGTTTTTGGAATTCTGTGAAGCACATGGAATAAAAAGACAATACGCAACAACAAGAAATCCTCAATAGAATGGGGTTGTTGAAAGGAAAAACAAACATGTACAATAAATTTCTAGAACAATGATAAATGAAGCAGGTCTATCAGACAATTTTTGGAGAGAAGCAGTTTATACAACTGTTTATATCCTAAATAGAGGACAGGTCAGAATAAACATTGACAAGGCTCCCTATGAACTATGGAAAGGGTGACCAACATCTGTCAAACACTTCAGAATTTTTGGGAGCAAGTCTTACATCAAACGAGACAATGAGGACTTAGGAAAATTTGACTCCATATCAGATGAACAAATGTTTCTTGGATACTCATCAAGAAGCAAAGCCCAAATGTGTTACAATAAAAGGCTGCAAAAGATTGTTGAAAGTATTAATGTCAGAATAGATGAAGAAATCAAGAACACTAAAGAATAAGAAGATGAACATGAAAAACAAGAACAAGAAAATGAAGAAGAACTAAAGGAAGAAGAAGAAGCAAATGAAGAATAAAAGGAGGAAGAAGAAAAATAAAATGAAGAATACATGAAAGAAGAATAAGAATGCCAAGATACACAAACACAAACAAGGTTTGTACAAAAGAATTACCCAAAAAAAATGATTCTTTGTGAAAAACATGTTAAAACTGAGAAAAAGGAGGAAATTGGAAAACAATTTTGAGCAGGCGAATATCTCCCTACTATCCCAAGTAGAACCTAAATGATTTACATAATCTTATAATAATAAACATTGGGTGAATTCTATGGAATAATAGTTAAATCAAATTGAGAAGAATGAGACTTGGGATATTGTCCCAAAACACAAGAATAAAAATGTGATAGCAACCAAATGGGTATTAAAGAACAAGTTGAATGAAGATGGAAAAGTAGTAAGAAATAAAGCAAGACTGGTCTACAAAGAATGATCAAGTAGAAGGCATTGATTTTGAAGAAACATTTTCCCTTGTTGCAAGGTTATAATCCATTAGGATGTTTTTGGAATTTGAAAGCTTTAAGAATTTCAAAGTATATCAAATGGATGTCAAGTCAACATTCCTGAATGGAGATCTAGAGGAAGAAGTGTACATAGAACAACCTAAATGGTTTCTATTGTCAAAAAATGAAGACTATGTTTTCAAATTAAATAAAGCATTAAATGGATTAAAGGAACCTACCAAAGCATGGTATTCAAGACTTGCAACAACAAGGTTTCAAAAGGGGGACAACAAAAAACAATCTATATACCAAAATAAATCATGCAGAAATGTTGATCATTGTAGTGTATGCAGATGAAATTATATTTGGGAGTAATGATGATGAAATGAGCCAAAGGTTTGCATAAGATATGCCAAAGGAATTTGAGATGTCCATGTTTGGAGAATTGTCATTCTTTTTGGTATCTTAGATTACTCAAACTAGTAAAGGAATATTCGTATCTCATACCAAATACATAAAAGATATGTTTAAGAAGTTTGATATGGAAGATTGTAAACTTTCTAGTATACCCATGGTCACTGGATGTAAACTCAACAAGAAGGACAAATATAAGGAAACTAATCAATCTGTGTACAAGTCAATGATATGAAACCTCCTTTATGTAACAACTTCAAGGCCAGACATATTGTAGACAATAGGGATAGTTGGAATATTTCAAGATGCACCTAAGGAAACACATGTACAAGTTGTCAAACAAATATTTAGATATTCAAAGGGTGCTTTGGACTTTGGACTATGGTATCCAAAAGGAGTTGAATTTACTCTAACAACATATATTGTTGTAGATTGGGCATGCAATATTGATGACAGGAAGAGAAAAAGTGGAGGAACATTCTTCTTGGGAAATTGTTTAATATCCTGGCTCAACAAGAAATGGTCTTCAATATCATTGTCCACAACATAAGAATAGTATATTTCAACAACATCATGTTGCACACAATTTCTCTGGATGAAACAAACATTCCAAGATATCCAGGTAGAATACAAGCAACCAATTTCTATATTATGTGACAACACCAATGCTATAAGCATTTCAAAAAATCTAGTAATGCACTCAAATACAAAACATATCCCAATAAAATATATTTTCTGAGGGACCACATGAATAATAATATTGTTAAGTTGGAGTATGTTTCTACCAAGGAACAAATAGTATACATATTTACAAAACCCCTACCTAGAGATATGTTTGAGTATCTCAAGTATAAGATGGGATTCATTCCCATTTCTCAGTAAAAAATTCAGCTGAAAGATTTTGGGAGCTCAAAAGAATCAAAAGCTCAGGGGGAAAGTGCATATAGTTGAATGGTGAAGAGAAAAATGAAGAGTATCACATTAGGGGGAATTGCAGAAGATAGGGAAATCATTGGTTACATAAAATAAAATGAAGAATACATAAAAATGGAGAAAAATCTCTTTTCCATTGATGTCAAAGGGGGAGAGAAAAGAGACAGGGGGATACTTGCATAGACTAGTAGAATGCATAATCTATGAATGTGTTGTCATCAATGAAAAAGGGGGATATTGTTTGAAATTGTGTTTCAATTGATGTCAAATGTAGAAAGTATTGAATTTCATTGATGTCACAAGAAGGGGGAGACTGGCCATTTTCAATGATGAAGGAATGAAGACTATGATTCCAGGTTCAAGGATCGATCCTAAACCATACACAACTATGAGGAAGAGGAAGATTCATGCTGCAAATCAAATCAGATAGAGTCGGTCAAGAAGGTTCCTACACATCTATATATCTCTATGTGTTGATTAAATTTCGATGAGATATCTACTAGGATGTTTGACGACTAGGTTGTAGAGGATCAAAGGAATATCTGGATAGCACTAATTAAATTTTGGTGACGGTTATGTGAAAAAATAAAGTGTGAGTCGTTGATCATTGATCATTCAACAAGATCAATGATCCAGACATGAAAATAATGAAGCAAAGGAAAAATATAATATCCCACATGAAGAAGGGAAATAGTCATCGATGATTTTATAATGAAAGAGTAAAGGATATTAGTTCGAATGCAAATTGAAGAGCCATGGAACCATGTGAAAGGCATTAAGTTTTAGTTTGATAATTTCCATTTGTATGGAAAGCCGAGATTAAATATTAGATCTAGATCGAATCAGATCCACAACCAAAAGTAGTCCTAAATTTTGGATCTAATGTGATGGTGAAAGGATTTCATAGTTTGCGTTTTCAGAGTATTTATCTCAGTCCATATTGAGACACTCCAACGGAAAAATCTCTAAATCAACAGGGACCGTTGATCTATCAGAGAAATAGCGAATAAATTTGAACCATTGATTGGATGGAAAGGACTCTGAATGATTGTGATCCATCTTATATGTTCCATCAACAATGTGTCATCCAATACATGTGGTGGACATGAAAGGCTGACGTAAGCAAGACACGAGAGAAGAAAGTCAACATGGTGTACAAAAAAGATCCAGAAGTTGTGATGATGTCAACATGAGGTCAACTGCCAAGTCAATGCCACATGTAGTAGAATGATTGATCCACATGTCATCAATTACAGAGTTGTATATCCGTTGAAAGGTTTGGTTGGAAAAGATCCAGACCCTTGGTCGCAACCTATTAAAAAAATCTGATCGTCCATCAGAGTGAGGTGGTTAGAGTGAAACAATTCACCTTTTTATTTACACTCTGAAGCAAGAGTATCGAATAATATTCCTTTTTGATACCTTCAAAGCTTATCAATCGACATTCAAAATATTTGGGAAGTTTCACAGCTCTAATAAGAGGGCTATCGAATAATATTCTTTCTTCGATACCATCAATCAATGTTCAAAATATTGGGGAAGTTGTAAAACTCTAATGAGAAGGGTATTGAAGAATATTCCCTTCCTTGAGAAAAGTGTTATCTCAAGACAAATAAGAAGTATGGACCATTGGTCGGCATGAAAACAAGATGCAATATTAGTCATATATCAATGTGGGTCCCACCTGACATTCTCATGTACAATTCAAGTGATAGAAAATAACCATCATGTAGGTTGAAGGACTGATGATATCAAAGCCATCAATTTCAGACTCTAAGGACCATTGGATCCATTGGAGTACATGGCATCAGAGTGAATGAGGTACTCCGATGATGAAGGACTCTGAAAGCTAATGAAAACCATTGATTTGAGTTGGGCATATCTCTGTCGTTCATTGGAGAGGCTTTGGTCAGAGTGGAGTTGATGAATGGGTGCCAATGAAGAGGACTTTAAGAGCCAATGATATTCATTGTTATAAGATCATACATCTACTCTATGATGGGTTAGTGTTGAATGTTCAATACCCTTATAGTCTCGATAGATGGATCATAGATCAACAGATGAGATCAAATGAAGAAATGATCGAATGACTGTTGTGAATCAATATGGTGTTGAGTGTTTTGTCACCTCAGTGGTCCCGATATGAAAGAATAAATTGACGGTTGTGATGAAACAAAGGAAAAATCGGATGGTTGTTATACATTGAAGTGTTATAGAGTGTATTGGTACCCTTATTATCCCAATGAGTGCGATTGTAAATCAACAGACAAGATTGAATCTGGGATGAGATCCGATGGCTACTGAGCATCAAAATTATGTTGTGTTGTTTGTGAGAAGATCAAATGAAATGAGAAGGTTTAGGGCCCAATTTTTAGGAAGAGGCAAAGGGACTTGAAGCCGACCCCATGGATTTATTTTTGAGGAAAAATCCATAAGTACAAAAGTTGTATAAATAAAGTGTTTGAATCTGTTTTGGGTGTGTGGAAAAAACGAAGCAAGAAGTGTAAGGAGAACATAGGCTATGAGGTTTGTATGAAAGCGTGGAAGCAATGAAGATGATATGAGTTTTGATGACATAGGGGATGAAGCATGTTGGAGAGGTATTCTGAATAAAAATATGAATTACAAATTTTTCAAGGTGGCAGGGTGGAGCAAGGAGGGGGGTTGATGTCTCCTATAGGTTGGTTCCTGTGACCAATAATTCTATGGGTTGGTGCCCATTGGATGAGTTGGTTATCATCAAGGGGATTGGTCTCCCCTGCAAGTTGGTGTCTCCAAAGATTATTTTAGATTGGTGTTTGTTATAAGTTGGTTCTTACAATTTTTTATAAAGAAAGTTTTTGTGTTTTTCTCCCATTTGGGTTTCCATGTTAAATATATGTGTATTGTGAACTGAATGATTAACCGTTGGTAAATAATATATTATGATTAAAAAGAAACTATGGTAAAATAAATTAATGATTATCATGTAATACGTATTCACTCCCCTCTCAATATTCCAACAAATAATACCTCTTTAAGACACTTGACAATGAAAATTGCTATGGTTGTTATGAAATTGCGACAGTACAATAATTTATAACAATAAGTACAAGTTTATAATGACAACAATAAAAAGAGATCAGAATTGCATCAATTGACAAGGAAAACTTAGCATATCCAATAGATTAACATCCAATTGTTTCAATCAATTTTTGAGCATGTTATACTACTATTACATAAATGTATGCAACAAATTAGAGTAAGTTAATATGGATGTAGAAAATGTTTGCAACAATACCAAGATTATTAGTCAATTATCTTAAGTTAGGGTTAGTAGAGTTAGTAGGAAGTTTGAGAGAATTGAAATGAAGGGTTTGTTTATCACTTTCACCATAAGAGAGCTTAAATATTAGTGCCTTTGAGGGTTATGGAGTCATTAAAAAAACAATGCAATAATTTTTGGAGATGAATCTTGGAAAAGAATAATAGGTAGGGATTAAACTCTAAGGTTCTAGCACATTGGGGCCTTAGGGTTTAAATCTTAAGGAGAAGGATTGCTAGAGTGAAAGACAATTTGGGCTCTATCAACCCTTTCTCCCTTCTTAGGTACTTCAACTAGGTCACAATCAAGAATCTAGGGTCAAAATCGTAAAGTGATAGAACTTTAGGGCTTTATTATTATAACCCTAGCTAGGAATTCTTCACAAATTTTGGATAAGATTAACCTTGTGAGAGGAGGAATAACTTATTATCCTCTCTTAGGGTTTTACCAAACAATATTTCTAGCATGAACTAGTAGATTTCACCATAAAACATTAATATCATAAAACAATATTGAAGAAATTTACTTACTTCACCAAGATACCTAGAGAGTAAACCCTAATTTCAGAAATAGCATGCAAAAAATAGCAAAGTATATCCGTCACTTGAACATCCAAGCATAGTGCACTAGTGTAGAAGAGAGAGATATCCCAAGAGGGTGAAATTTTTAGACTTGGTATCTCACAAAGGTGAGAAAAATGTGATGATAAAATGAAATGACAAGGTGCTTTAGTTATATGGATATATATTGACCTCTTTGTCCATATAAAATTGTCAAAGACAAAATATAAGAAGGCCTACCCCTTTAATTTTCTCTTACATTATGCCAAAATAAAATTTTACATGAGATAAAACCCTAGAAGGGTGATATCATGCCCTAGAAGGGTGACATAGGCTCTCTAAGTGCAACAAAAATCATGAGGAGGGAGGTGTTGGGCCTCCAAATGCCACGTGTCATGCTACCATGTGCCAAAGTGTCATGCTACCATGTGCCAAAGTTTCATGCCATGGGTCTCCTCATGTCAAGCCATCTTTGGAATCATCTCATCCATCAAACCCTAGCCCTACAAGGTGACGTCAATGGCTAAGAAGTGACATATTAGGCCTCCAAAGGCCAACGTCTAAGTGGAGAATGGTGCAACCTCATACTCTAGTGATGCTAAGGATCCTCCAAAGGAAACTTCCTCTATCATCTAGATGCAACAGTCATCATCCATAGTCTTCTACATGGGGGGGCAATGTCAATCATGTGGGAAAGGTCATGCAAATACAAAAGACTACACCTTCCAAGGGTCCACAAGTCACATGAATCATGATAAATAAGCCACATTTAGTACAAGAACTAACCAAACCTAAGCATCAAATTCCCCCTTTTCAAATTAAACAAATTCTCAAAGACCTTATAAGTTTTTCCAAATTTAAGTATGGGAGGGGTGTCATAGTGCCCTATTGGGTAAGCCAATCCCCATGTCAAGGAATGTTTCCCAAGAATACCCTATCTAGATCAAGTGATGAGAATGAGGTGAATTTGGGGAATAGTTTTGGGAAATGGGTTCTTGACATATCAAGGGTTTGTATTGTCTCATTCGTGGATGCCTTTGTGGAGGGTGTGTTGCATCCTTTGTTTGTGATGCAAATTTTTTCCAAACTCTATCCTTTAATTTATTATGGTATGAACAATGAGTGATGTGTAAAATTAAAATTAAAGAGCACCACAATTCCACTTGAAGTTGGGAACACATTGAGTGGCATGTGCACTGGAAATTAAAAGACATCACAAATGCATTCCCCCAACAAGCAAGACATTTATTAATTATTTGTTTTTTTTCTTTTTGAAGGTCCTTCATTTTTTATGGAGAAGTGCTTCATTGATATCAGTACCTTAGGGAGAGAATATAGAAGGATAATTTATGGATTTTAACTTTTTCCAGCTACAACACTTATGGGCCTTCAACTCCTTCTTCCCATGAAACAAGGTACAAGACCTTCTTGAGGTCAATGAGCCCAAAAACCCAAAAGATAAGAAAAAATAAGGGAAGAGGTGTGGAAAGTGGTAAGTATGAGTGGGAATGGTATGATGACCATACAAGGAGACACCCAAATAGAAACCCTTTTCCCGAGGGTGACCCACTTACTAGAAAACCATGTCAACCACCAAGGTGAAATTGGGAAAAAGGTATAATTTCCAAGCAAACATTTTTATAATCAAGAAAGGACTCTTTGCAACGTGTTCAAATGCTTCAAATATTAAAGTCACACTTACTTGTAGATCATACTTTTTACCTCATGAAGCAAGACTTGTTGTCTTCTGGGCCAAGTTGGTGTAGTGGATGTTCCTCTAGTGTCAATGACGATTATGGTGAACTATGGTGGAGGAGAGGGGATCTGTGTTGGACAACTGAGAGGGGGGGGTGAATCAGTTGTTACCATGCTTAAACAATTATGCTTCTTTTAAACTCTTTGCAGAAACACTGAATGATGATCACATTAAAGCAGGGAATAAACAATGGCACATTCAACAGTAGTCACACATATATGAGAAACACAGAGACAGATATTTCCTGAGGAAGCCCATACAGAGTAAAAACCTCGATTTCTTTATATGATAAGCAATAGTTACATTCTTTACATTATCATACATATGAGCACCAACTCATAATGAGGCTACAACCTCAGTTTTGCAAGCTGCTGCTTGCTGAGAGCACCAACTCTCTGTTTTCTCTGGCACCCACTAGAAGGAAGCACCAACTCCCTGGTTTCTCTAGAACCTAACTAGAAGGAAGCACCAACTCCCTGAGTGTTTCCAGCACCAACTGGATGGAAGCACCAACTTCCAATCATACAGGCACCAACCTGTACAACAGAGAACAAGAGTTCTCCCTTGCACCACCCTGGTTTCTCTGGCTGCAACCAGATGGAAGATACAACTCCCTGTGTTCAAGCACCCACTTGAACTTCTGAGGACAACAGTCCTATCGAGCACCTCCCAACCACCCTGAAATATAAATCTTTGCTATTGAAACTTATTATAGTGATATAATGTTCAACAATGGCTTACCAGACTCATTGCCTTCCTGCACACATCACTTGCGCTGTCTGTTCTTCTGCCTTTTATGCTCTGTGCGCCATACCCATTCACTGCACAGATCCTCTTCTGTTCGATTCAGCTGTTGCACTCTCTTCCTTCTTCACACATGAATCACCTTCAATAGAAACAACCACAACAAACTCCAACCGTAACAACAACCGCTTCTCTTCTCTGTGTCGTGTATATATAGCTTATGTGCATCTTGTGCATGCAATATTCTCCAGTCCTCTGCATTCTCATACCACGCTAATATCCTCCACATCTCAAGTGCTATACGTGATCATCATCGCGACTCTTCGACTTCTCTTGCAGTTCAACCACGCATTCGGCCTCACTGGGTGTTATGCTGAGATTCCTCAGCCTCTCAGGTAGTTGAGACTCTTCATCTTCTCTGGATGTTTGATATTCTTCGTCTTCTCTATGACAGTTGAACTCACCTTCTCTGTTTCAGTTACAGGCCTCAATGCTCATCAGCTGTCGATTGCCTCCACAAACATCTTCATCCCTCTCAGAGACTCTTCACCTCTTCTGTCAGTCATCCCGATGATTTCTCATTTCGTGATTTTCGACACTATGCTCCGTTGACCCCAAGTCAGTGAAATTTTGATCACTTGCCACATGTCCTATGATTCCATGGTCTAGATGTGGTCTTAATTCAACGACTATGATTGAATCGTGATTTCACAATTTCGACATTCTTGGTGCATTAGGTTCTTTGCTTCTCCATGTCACGATTCGTGAAACTCCGATATGGAGTATGATCAATGGTCCAGATCTGATCTCTATTTAACCGCTGTGATTGAATCACGATTTCTCATATCGCGAAATCGACATTCTTGATGCATTGGGTTCTTTTCCTTCTCCAAGTCGCGATAGGAGAAGCTCCAAGATGGATCTTTTCTGTGATTGACTCCTTCTCTTCCTGTGACCAAGGGCTGTGACCACAACCTTATGCATAAGGCGCTTTCGCGATTTCGCATATCACAAATTTTTCTTTGTTTCTTTTGTCTCTCCATATTGCAATTCGAAAAACTCTGACATGGAGATAGATCAACGGTCCAGTTTCAACCTTGATATGATGGTTCAGATTAAGTCGCGATTTCGCATATCGTGATTACGCCCGCTTCTCCTTGTACTTTAAAGGACGTGTGGGTTCTTCTTGATCCAACGATGGTCGGATCCTGCACTTGGATCTAATGCTTGAGATCTATCCTCCTCTTCAACGCATGCTATTCTTGTTTTTATTCAGATCTGACAACCCTCATGCTGTCAGGAATTTTGGATGGGATCCAACGATCAACGACGCTTCTCCTCCAAGCTTACACATCCTTCTTACTTGGAAGAATTTCGACTCTGCGCTAATTCTTCCTGAGCCTATGTTGTTCCTGTTTGTCCATCGATGCACATTCTAATCTTGCCATCTTCACTGTTGTACTTGCCATCAATGACAAGCATACACTACATGTTAAGCATTTGCCAACAATCTCCCCCTTTGGCATTGATGGCAATTAAGGCACCCGAATTCTTTTCTCCCCCTTTGACATCAATTTCAAAGAAGAGACATGCTCCCCCTGAGCTATTGCAGTAATTTTAGTAGGCATTAGATATTCAAACAATACACATATCCCCCTAACAAGATGGATTCTTTTAGGTGTGAAACGAAATGACACCCAGCTTCTGTCTGAGATATTCAAACGGTGTCTTGGCTAGGGTCTTAGTAAAGATGTCTGCAATTTGTTCTGTAGTGGGAATGTAATGGACCTGAACAATCTGATTGGTGACCTGCTCTCTCAGAAAATGATATTTTTTGGGAATATGTTTTGTCTTGGAGTGGAGGACAGGATTTTTAGACACACAGATGGTACTTTTGTTATCACAATGAATTGGGATTGGTGCAGTATATTTTACCTCTAAGTATGCAAGTGTCTGAATCATCCATAATACCTGTGTGAAGCAGGTAGCAACAACAATGTACTCTGCCTCTGTGGTTGATAAAGAAATGGAACCTTTCTTTTTACTGAGCCAGGCTACTAAGGATTTACCCAAGAAGAATTCTCCTCCACTGGTGCTTTTTCTCTCATCAACACAATTTGCCCAATCTGCATCTGAATAAGCAGTCAACTAAAGACTTTGATTTCTAGGATACCACAAACCATAAGTCATTGTTTCTTTTAAGTACCTGAATATTCTTTTGACAGCTTGCAAATGAATCTGTTTAGGTGCAGCCTGATATCTTCCTACCATTCCTACAACATGCATTATGTCTGGGCGAGATGTTGTGATGTACAACAGGCTTCCTATCATTGATCGATATGAGCTTGGATCAACATCAGGTGAATCATCATCCTTGCTTAATTTACATCCAGTTACCATAGGTGTACCCACATGTTTAGAATCTTCCATTTGAAACCTTTTCAACATTTCTCTTAAATATTTTCCTTGAGAAATGAAGATCCCATTGGGC